>VZSZ01010967.1:112751-232364 GCA_013398815.1 Ibidorhyncha struthersii | reverse complement strand
TGATATATTGGAAGTCTTAGTAACACTTGCTAGTTGATATATGTAAAAATTGGCACTGTTTGTAAATTCTGTCCAAATCAGGATGGTCTCCATGGAGCAGGTTTTCCTAACAAGGTAGGTTTTGGTTAAAAACATCAGTGCTTTAAAGAAATTTTTGTGCTGGATACCATCTATGATTAATAGAAGCAATTTTGTTTTTTTCATGTAATGAACTTTCTACTCAAATCAGTTTTGGTATTCCATTGTTTTGGCAGTAGTAATTATTTTGGTTTATTTTTTTTCCAGACAGATCTGGCAATTTTTTTAAGCAGACATTATAATTTCTGTTGAGAAGCAAATTCAAAATTTTCCCTTCAAGTTTTTTGTGTTACAGTAAGTGACAGGATACAGATGGGTCATGTAAATAATCCATACATGTGTAAACTCTTAAGAAGTTGCACTTAAAACTGTAAGACTGATATGTATCAGATGAAACTCAGTTACTATAGTGCTAGTGCTTCCCTTCTGCTAAAGTCTATCCACAGTACTTACATTTGTACTGTAATTTGTCTTGTTTGCTTGATACTAGATGTATTACAAAAATATAGGGTGGGAAGAGTATAGTTGTGTTTGGATAACATTTCTTTTTTTTATTTGAGTAAGACAACATTATGAATTATAAAATTAAATTTCTGAAATATTATTTCAAAATTGTCCCCCCTTACAGATTTCTAGAAATTTTGCCAACACATCCCTTTCACGGGACAGCTATTAGTAGTTTACAGATGTACTTTGTATCTTGTAGGCATTTTAAAGTAATTTCGCTTCCCATTTTTCAAGTCAATGGAAAGACTGGGTTTGACTGCAGTGGATCAGGCTTGATAAAATCTTGTTGTCATTGAAGCAATTAGAATTAAATCATAATCATATCAAATATCAGTGAAATGAGGTTTTTGTCTAAATACTCATTCTCAATGCAGAATTTTAAGCCTTTTGATGTCAGCTGAAGTTTTGTGGAGAAAGACTGAAATCATCTAATACCAGTTAGCAAATGTATTACAGTAAAGTGTATAGAATCTATTATGGGAAAGAATTTGAGTCGGAGAAACAGCAGTCTAATTTTCTTAGTGAAATCAGTGCTTTCTTGTGCTTGGAAGTCTTGCATGTAAATCCCAGTGATGCAGTCAGTACTGAACCTAGAAAGAGTTTACACTAACCTCAGTTCTGATGACTGATATTTGAAAAGTCATGGCAGTCAGGTGAAGTCCCCGGTGACTGGAAAAAGCAAAACTTTGCACCCATTTTTTAAAAAGGATAGAAAGGAGGATCCTGGGAACTAACGACCTGTCAGCTTCACCTCTGTGCCTGGGAAGATCGTGGAACAGATCCTCCTAGGAGGTATGCTAAGGCACATGGAGGACAGGGAGGTGATCTGAGACAGCCAGCATGGCTTCACCAAGGGCAAGTCCTGCCTGACCAACCTCGTGGCCTTCTATGAAGGACTGGCTACATCAGTGGACAAGGGAAAAGCTATGGATGTTGTCTGTCTGGACTTCTGTAAGGCCTTTGACACGGTCCCTCACAACATCTTTCTCTCTAAATTGGAGAGACAGATTTGATGGGCAGACTGTTTGGTGGATGAGGAATTGGTTGGATGGTCACATCCAGAGGGCAGTGGTCAATGGCTCAGTGTCCAGATGGAGATCAGTGGCAAGTGGTATCACTCAGGGATCTGCACTGGGACCAGTAAGTACTGTTTAATATCTTCATCAATGACAGAGACAGTGAGATCGAGTGCACCCTCAGCAAGTTTGCAGATGGCACTAAGCTGAGTGTTGTGGTTGACATGCCTGGGGGATGGGATCCCATCCAGAGGGACCTGGACAAGCTTGAGAGTTGGGCCGGTGTGAACCTCATGAGGGGCACCTGGGTCGGGTCAACTCCCAGTATCAATACAGGCTGGGGGATGAAGGGATTGAGAGCAACCCTGCCAAGAAGGACTTGAGGGTACTGGTGGATGAAAAGCTGGACATGAGGCGACAATGTGCACTCACAGCCCAGAAGGTCAGTCGTATCCTGGGCCACATTGAAAGAAGCATGGCCAGCAGGTCAAGGGAGGTGATTCTGCCCCTCTATTCTGCTCTAGAGAGACCCCACCTGGAGTACTGCATCAGCTCTGGAGCCCTCAGCACAGGATAGACATGGACCCATTGGAGCAGGTCCAGAAGAGGGCCACAAAAAAGATGAGAGGGCTGGAGCACCTCTCCTATGAAGACAGGCTGAGAGAGTTGGGGTTGTTCAGCATGGAGGAGAAAAGGCTCCGGGGAGACCTTGTTGTGGTCTTCCAGTAGTTAAAGGGGGCCTACAAGAAAGATGGGGACAAACTTGTTGGCAGGGTCTGTAGTGATAGGACAAGGGGTAATGGTTTTAAACTAAAAGAGGGTAGATTTAGACTAGATATAAGGAAGAAAAATTTTACAATAAGGGTGGTGATACACTGGAACAGGTTGCCCAGAAAGGTAGTAGATGCGGCGTTCCTGGAAACGTTCAAGGTCAGGTTGGATGGGGCTTTGAGCAACCTGATCTAGTTGAAGATGTCCCATGTCATGGCGGGGGGTGGACTGGATGACCTTTAATGGTGCCTTCCAACCCAAACTATGATTTTATGATTCTGTGACTGGTTGCAGCCTCCCAGTTCCAGGATCTTTCTCCCATATTAAGAGGAGTTCAGAGAATGTTGGGATCTTTGCATTGCATGCCCAATACAAAATAATAGCACACCTTGTCTGTAGAGAGAGTATCAGTACAAAATAATAGCACACCTTGTCTGTAGAGAGAGTATCAGTGAGGGAATCAAAGGTGCTTTACCTTTGTTTTCTGCTCTTTAAGTTTACATTCATTCTGATTATTTCCCATAGCTTTGGCAGCTGGCCAACACCATTCAGTTCTATAATTTATGTTATTTTAAGATCTGATTGTATCAATTTGACAACTGATGCAACGGGTGTCAGGAAATAAGTGTCTGATGGATCAGGAAGGGTAACTAGTTGCTTATCACTGCCTTCAAATTGTATTTTCACAGATTAATTGATTTTGACAGATGTCATCTTACTCTTAATTTGAGTACATTCCAGATTTATCTTACAAATTGGCCCAATTTGCATATAGGATGCAATCAAGAAGATCTATTTCTGAATACGTTTCTTAAACATGACATGCATTATTTCTAATTTTGATCATTTAAATTCAGGTTTTGCACATTGTATATATTGATAATGATTCATAACATAAATGTTAGTAAAGGTATTCTGGAATTCGTTCACTTGCCATGTCAGAAAAAGTGACTCCTTGATGTACCTTGACAAAATAAAGACATGGGTTATATGTTATTTCAGTGTTAAGAATAAACAAGTGTTTGGTTAGTATCATGTATTTCTTTAAGACATTGTAAAGAATAGTTTTTTAATTTGAATTTGATAACTTCATTGCTGGGAGGTTTTTGGGGTTTTATATTAGAAATTTGAATTGCAAAGTCTGTCTAAAGTGAAAGAAATTCTGAAATTGATGATAAATACAAGGAGAAAGAAAGTTGAGCATTTGATGGTAGGTGGGAATGTTATTGAGACTGTTGTTTTTGAGAAGTCCACATATAATTTCAGCATATAACCAAGACTGGATAAAATAAGCCTTTTAAAAAGTTAATTCACATATACTTTCAGTTGCGGGAAGTGGCTTTTGGGGGTCATGCATGCATCTGTAAGAATGCTTGTCCAAGAGTCATCCTGAAGCCAGCTGTAGAGCAAGTACCCTTCTGGTACTTCCACGAAGAGAACTTGAGGTGTGCTATGCACTGCCAGTGGCAGACTGATTTAGCCTTGATGATCTTTTCCCATGTTTCCAGCGACACTATGTGACTTGATCAGGGAGGCAGTTTTGCAAGACATGAATTGAAGTGGTAGGAATGAGTGTGAGGAGCTACCAAGCCTTCAGAGTAGTTGTGACCTCCCAGCTCTCATACCGTGTAGATCCAGCCTTTAAAAAATCGTCAGGAAAAATCAGGAAATATTGAACATGACATTCATGATGGCTTTAAGGCTACATAAATGAAGACTCACTGCAAACCACTGAGGTCTCTTGTACAAGTCAATAATAAATCATTTTAAATGTTAAACACTGAAGTTTATAAAAATGCTATTTTGTCACTTTAGGAATAGTAATTTTTAATTTTGATAGGAATATTATTGTATTTCTGTGTGTAGATTTTGTTTACACTCGACAGATAAATATTTTGAGGCACATGGGTCTTTGGAACATGCACTGTGAATAGCTTTTCTGTATAGATAATAAGGTATAGTGCTTGTCTGTATACATAACAAGGCCTTACTGATCAGTGATTTGGTGTGACAATTGGTAGATTTATGACCTTACAGAGAAAGTTTAGCATTTCCTCACCTTAATGGAGTTATAGATGCAAATTTATTACATACTCTAAATTATTAGTTGACTGAAATTTTTCTGAGTTTTCTCATTAAAAGCTAAATTTGATATTTAATAAAAAACCTTACATTGATACCTTATCAAGGAAAAACATTTTTATACTATATATTCCATAAAAAAACTACTAATAAACCAACAAGCTAATTAATATTTATGCCAAATTGAGAGCTGTGAACAAATTCTGAGGTTCTTAAACAGCTCTAGCAGAAATGAAAATAATATTGAAATTCAGAAATATTCTGAACTTTATTTGAATTTTTAAAAAAATGCTGAGGCAGTTGTTCTACTTTGCTATTGAATTGTTGTTAATTATTACTGTTGCAGACTGGCCGGCAAGAGAATATGAAGTTTTCATCAAAATATACAAAATTATGGAATTTACTTGCATTTTCAGCAAAATTCACAATATCATGATAAAATATGCTTTTTTCAAAAATTCCAAAGGGAAGATGTTCTGTACAGGTTTATATATTAATCTAATGAACAATACTGTTGATAAATTCTCAGGAAGGATAGTGGCAACTATTAAGGCACAGTGCTGCCATTCAGCATGTTGAGTATAAAGTTTTTCAAAATATTGTTGTGGCTTTCATTCTTTACTTTATTACACCTAAGATTGTTGGTATTATGTCTAAAAATTTTAGCATTTCCTTAAAGTGTATGGATTAAATCAACAGAAGGGGAAAAGAGAAATAGAGTGTTCGGCAGATAGTGCCTTAATGCTTTTGGTTTATATATTTGACCGCATGTCTCCACCTTCACTGCATGTGACCATCTCTCTGTTTCTGCTCATTCTGTCCAAATTCACATCCATGTTTCCAAATTTTGTGAAGAACAAGGACGCTGGAGTCTTGCATTCCAAAACAGGACAGTGTAGACCACCTAAGTGCTAAACCTGGAGCAGCACAGAGGTATCCTTATTTACTCAAATCATAGTTCCAAGTAAATGAGGTATTGGTTATAGTATATTCTTCATATGCTCTGCATAATACTTTCACATAATTAGGTTTTTTCTCTTATTATGTATAAGAACATATGTGCATGTATTGTTCATAGATAATATTTAATCCCCTATAAAGTACACTTAAGAGGTAAATTTGAGTGTGACATGAGTGTTCTTATCCCCAGTGCACTCTTCATACATTGTATATGGGCATGAAAGGATGCCTACCTGCAAATATGTACCTGCCAATGCCCACAGTGTGCTCAAGACGAGCCAGGACTGTGAGCGCTGTAGTAGGCTGTTGAGCTATATGGAATTGTATGCAGCATCATCTTAGCAAGAGAAAGGAAACAGAAATGGAATTGTTATTTTAAACATATTTCTAATGTGTGCTGCTCGCAAGGGCAACACAGAGAGCAGCGAAATATGTATGTTCAGCTCACTAGTACTATATATTCCTTTGTCACTTCTCACACGAAAGCATGTCCTACTCTCAGCTTTGCCATCCTTCAAAGAGTAGTCACTATGTGCTCTTTTTCTCCATTGCACGTATTGTCACAGTCTAAGCAAGTGACATAAAGAGGAAGAGGGAAATAGACCCCGTAACTGACCAAACAGCAAATGAAGAGAGTGACATCGTTTGAGTCATAATGCTGCTGCAATTCAGTGGATCTAACCATAACTTTAAATACTTTGCTAGACTTAGGTTTTAAATAAAGCTGCAGCATTCAGTATGTGTTTCGCTGTGTATCCACCTTGTGCTTCTCCTGGTAAAAAGAAAAGTTAAAAAGTAATGAGAATATAAAAAATCTAAACCTGGAGAAAATAGTTTGAGAACAAAGGGGATTTTAATTTTTAATCTGAGATATTATTTTTTGGTAAGAAAATATATTCTTTTACAACCCAGAAAGCATGAGGTAATGACCTTTGCTCATGCAAAAAGCCTTTTATATTTTGCTGCAGTATTTTCTTTGTTGTGGAGCATACTGTGTCACAATATAATGCTCATCAAATATTGCAGTGGGTACAAATAATGAAAATCCACTGTGATTACATTCTTCGGGTATAATTTGGTGTTACAGCTGTTTAGTTATCTTCCAGTTCAGACACTGGATTTCTATTTATAACCAAAAAGGTTTAAAAGGAAAGTGTATTTTTTAAATTATTATTTTTACCTATTTGTTTTGCCCACAGTAATTCTTTTATAGCTTAATATAGGACATTGATTATATTGTTGCAAGTTCCTACATATTTCTTGCACCTGTGTAAGATGCAAGTTAGGGTTTGTCAACATTTCTGTTCTATCAATGAATAATCATCACTCCCTGTTTTTGACCACTCCTGAAATACTGTATGCCCTTTTTAGTCTAAAAAAAATATATATTTTGATGATTATCAGAGGTTTAAAATTCTTAATCCTAATTTGTAAATGCTTACATCACTATGGAAAGTAAAGAAAATTTTGGAACACTCAAGACTTGCAGAGATTTTCATAGTATATTTATAGTCCTGGGTCATAATGGTGAAACGTGCTTTACCTTCCTTCTTACATTTATTTACTGATATTACTGTTCATTGGTCTTATTTACTGTCAAAGTAAATGCTTAGATTGTCAGAGGTAACTAATGCCTCCCTATCCAAATGTCAGATGTATCCTAAAAAAGATTATGTGGGAAAGGAGTGAGGGAATGAAATAAACTTCTAACTTATTTATATAAAAAAATAGAATTGCTTTAAACTGTGTCTAAAAAAACTTTAACAAGTTTTAATACAATGAGATTTTTTAATATAATGACAGCATTATTTAAATCTGATATGATGCAGTATTTGTTTTGCTTTTAAAATTTGGATTTAAAAGTAATTTTTAAAGTTTACATTTGAATAGTTGTTTCTGGTCCCTTCTGCAACATTTTTTTCCTGCTGTCTACTCTGCACTTGTTTTTCATGCTGTTAAGAGATGACTAAAAGGCTTATGAGGAGGCATTGTTTCTAATCAAATACAGACTGTGAAGTGGGAACTAGCTGCAGGTTCAGTCAGGATTAATGTTATCTCCCCTGTTTTGGTACCTCATAACTTTCATGCCATCAGCCTCAATCAAACCTAATCACTGTAGTGTGTCATAAACCTCAAGTTCCCCAGCCTGTTCATGACGATAGTTGTCACTTTTTCATCCGTCAACCATTTCTGTTATTACCTTTATAATACATTAATAAATAATCTTCATATTTCTATATTCTTTTTCTTCTTTGTTTATTTCTTTTCTGACATGTCATTTCACAGGCAGTCCAGAAAAGTGGAAAGACATAGCAGCCAAAAACAAACTAGAAAAGGCTCCGCAACTGAAACAGAAAGGTAGGATTGCTGATCGATGAGTAAACATCTCTTATAATCAATCTGATTCCAATTTTTGGAATATACCTCTAATACGACTTTTGAAGTAGAACATCTGCGACAATACCAAAAGCTATGTTGTCATAATTTACGGTATTAATACTTTGTATTTATATTATTAGCACTGCTTGCCGTGTTTCATACATACGGATTTTTTCTGGCATTCTCCATCATTGCAGATAAACTCAATGGTACAGACTAGCAGTCCATGCATTTTATAAGCCAAAATATGAGACACATTGCCACTATCTTGATCTCTGTAAGATTAAATTTGGAAATGCGTAGCATATTTCATGAGTATGGGACTAAACCTTTTCTGTGCTTTACCACTGATCTTTTTTCAAAAAATCTCATCTATTTTACAGTAGCTTTGAGGATGGAGGAAATATATCAACAGATTAATAATTCAAGATGCATTTACAATCTATCATTACATAAAGTTAATATAAACGATGGGACTTTAACCTTTGTATCAATAGAATTTCCTGTACTTGTATTATTATTGTAACTTTTAGCTTTGATGCTACAGCAGTATAGGGTTATGTATTCAAATTCTTAAGTGAAAATGAAAAAAATAAAGATATATTCTAAAGCATAAGTACATCTAGTTAAGTTTTAAATCCTGTGTATTGGTGGAAGTAAGAGCAGTGAGGAGAGGTGAGATCCTGCCTTTGTCAGAAACAGGTTTATGTTGTCTTAATTAGCAGAGGAGGAATGTACATCTGTTCACACTGAAAAACTTCTATGAACAACACAGACACATTTTTATTTTCAATGAAAATGTACATTATGTAGCAAAACTTGAGAGCTTTTATTTTTACTGCTTCAATTCCCAGATTATTGTTCCTGATCCGAAAGCAATGGTTGCATTTTTCTTCGTTTTGATGATTCTGTTGTCACAACAGCCCAGTTGCTATTTTCGGAGTAGACCAGAGAAATCACCTAAACGATGGCTGAAATCCTTGCTGTGTTTAAACCAGGGACAGTTTTGCCACTGAGATCACTAAAGCTATTTTTCCCCCTGTTTTTTTCTAACTTTTGAAGAGTAAGGGGAGCCACTAAGCCTGAGGTCCACAGGTCTCACAGTTCTTGATAACCATTCAAACTGTATGGTTAGAAAGCTCGGCAGAAAGCTGAGAAGGAAAATAAGGTGGGAAAGAGATATGAAGTAAATGGGAGGGGGGAAAAATGGGAACATAAACATAACTAGAAAGTATGACAACAGAAAGGATAAGAAATAAAAAGAAAATACATGAGATTCTGATGGCAAAAGGGCAGAGCAGAGAGTGAGAGACACTGGCAGAGTACAAAAGGAAATCCCACAACACTTGCAATTGGACAAATCAGTGTATCTGTGTAAGTATTTACATTTCAAACCTGGTATTTCAGTGTGTGAACTGGGGACATCTGTCTTCTACAGATGTTAAGATCACTGCGTAGATCAAAAACATATACCTCAATAAATCCTGTTTACACTAATTAGTGTTTTACACTAATCTCAGTATATGCGAGGTGTAAATCGTAATCTTGAAATACTTAAAATTTCAGATATTGCAGGTGATATACGAACTGGTTTGCAGGGACTGTGATTATGAGGTATTATGCTGAATATATCAGTAGCAAACGGGCTCCATCTCTAAGGATAATCATGTAGTTATATTTATGAAGAGGAGGCCTTTTTGAGGCTTGGGCAATGTGTTTCTCTGCTTTAAATGACCAGCCCAGGTCTGAAATTTTGAGGTTTGTTTTTTCCTGGACATTTCAAAGCTTCTCATAGTTATAATGTACAATTGAAGATTTATTCATGTATATGAGAAAGCGTGAGTCTGGAGGCCAGTATGAAATATTGCTGCAGTGTCTATATACAGAATTTCTGTGGGATTTAATGGATTGAAAGTTGATATTTTAGTCGTTGCTGTGCTGAGATAAATTTGGCATTGATATGTTCCCAGGTAATGATTGTAGTCACTACCTAGTGCTAGGGGGGGATGTTGTTGGTTTGGGGGTTTGTTTGTTTTTTTCTTTGGGTTTGTTTTTTTTTAAAGCAGTGTGAAATCACTTTTCACAGGTGATTAGGAAAAATAAATAAATAAATAAAATTAAATCTGGTGGGTTTTTTTGCCCCTGAAGTTAAGCAAAGTTACCAAAAGTATGAGTCCCCATAGGTACATTTTTACTTTCCAGAAGAGAAAAGCCAGCTCTGATTCCTAATGATCTTAAGAGCGATGAACCCAGTGCAACAAGAGCATCAGGAAACATGGATTGTGCTGCTTCTTTTTACATCTCCATGGCACATGGTGTAGGTTTCTGTTTCCATAAAATGATTCACTGCTATTAGATATGAGACACAAATGTCTAAATAAGTCTGAGTGCTGTAGTTTAGTGTTTCATCACAGATATAATGTTGCACTAGTGCCAGAAAGTTTTGATAATAGGACAGGCAATTCATTTTCATGTCAAATGGCTAATATAACTCAAGACTATTTCTTCCTCAAATATCCATTTCTGTCTTAGATTTGGTCTTTATTTTGCAATTTGCAGATCTTGTCTACTATTAGCTAAGGAGATTACTGGAATTAAGATATCAGCATGCTGACAGCTTCTTATAAAGCCTTTCAGTATGCTACGTAAGATTAAGTTCTCTATGTATCATGATAGCTTAGGAAATGTACATAACAGGGAAAAAGCAGACCTTTTCAGGTTAATTTGCAGAGCCTAAGGGTTCTCTTAATTTGATGAGATAAACCTTCAAGATGGGATTCAGTAAACTCTTCTGAAGGAATAAAACTGATTACATGAAAATCAAACATTTTCTGTGCTTGTATGAATGAGGAAAACTGTGGCAAAAATTGTTTCACCCGGATCCTAAAATGTTTTATTTCAGCCCTAACTGATCGCCCCAGAAGTCCCAGATTTGAGGTTACCTGTCATATATGTTATGATACATACACGTAGTCTTCTCCTGGACGCTGTGCCAGGGGTGCGCTGGATTGGCAATGCTTTCTTATTCTTCGTTTTTCTTTGTGATTCCATAAGTAGCAGCATGTTTTATTTAGTATGTGCCACTGAAGCATCCATCTGAAGAGAAAGGAATTTGAGTTTTCTTGTCTGCAGGCAGAGCTGGAGCCTGTAGGATTCCCCTATTAATAGGTTTGCTGCTTGCAGTGTTACCTCCCTCTGCAAGGAACCAGGAGATGAGATACACACATACGTGCTCATTGCACTCACATTATGGCTTACCAGGTATCATATCTCTCCCAAATTCCTCTCCTCTCCATACTTGTTGTCTCACTTCTGTCTCATTTCCTCAGCCATACACTAGTTTTTGTCTCCCATGCTTGTGCCTTTTTGTCGCGTTCTGATCAGCCTTTTGCAGACTTCTTCCTTTCAGCAACTGATCTTTCTCCTAGGCCAGCAAGTCCTTAACTCCATTCCAGTTTTTCTCCAGTTCCCTTTTAGATCTTTCATTTGCATCCCAAGTAGCATATTCGTCTCAATGTAATATCCCAGCTAATGCAAGTCTTAAGCCTAATTTGTCTTCATTTTAGTTAAGCAGATCCTCTATCTTTCTCTCGTGGAAGGGGACAGGTCTGTAAAATGGGCATCACTGAAAGAGCAGGAGGTACGTTTCTGAGTCTCAGATAAAGTGTCTGTTCTGTAATGGCAGGACAGTCTCTCTTAGTGCTTCGCTGAGCTCTCAGATAAATCCCAGGATATTTAGCCTCTAAAATGAGAAAAATCAGAACTGAGAACATGATGACTTTGTCAGATTGGAGCATCCATTCATAGTAAAGGCAAGCAAGCACTTTCTGGCACAGAGTGGGATCTGTATTTACCTTAGGGATGTTATGATGTTTAAACATCTGATAAAACAGGTGCTTAAAAGCTGGTTGCATGCAATAGTTGGCAGGGATTACTTTCACAGTCAGCATGGAGAAACAGGTATTTTCAGAATTCAGCTCATCTTGTTATTGTAAACATCTTTTAGAATCAGGGGAATCGGTCTCTGCAAGAATGTTATGGTTATCACCAAGGCAAGCCAGGAGTTAAGGTAAAGAAGCATTAGGGTTTAAGAGAGAGAATATAGCAAAGGCAACAGAATCCTGGTTTTGTTGGATTGTGACTGGACTACCATGTGAACTGTTACTGGTGAAATGGCTTTGAAACAAGACCTGTTTTTTATCCTTGGTAGACATCTGCATGTTATCTCACATATAATTTTTTTAGGATGACTTTTCAGTGTATGATAGTCATATGAACTAGACAGTCCCTTGGTTACTTGGACTGTATCTTGTGGGAAAGTTGTGCTGAGCGTGTGACGGTGTGAAGGGACACTTCATAAGTCTGTAGAATTTTTTTTTTTTTAAAAAGAAAAACAACTAAAAAACCCACGATGAAATGATGTCACAGGAAACTGAAATTTCTGAAATAACAGCAGATACAGTAGTACCATTTACAGAATGCTGCACTGTTGGGAAACCAAGGAAGAGTATAAAGAAGCACGGTTAGAATACCTTGTAACTCTCCAAACTTGAAATGTTTCAGGTTATCATATACTTGCAGTGTATGCAATTATTAAACTACTAATAATTATGCTTTATTAAACTAACACAATTAATCAATTTACTGCATCTTGTATTTATATTTTCATTAGAGTTCCTTCAGAACAGTGTTTCTGTTTTAGGGCTTACAGCAGAAAGATACTTAAGTAGATTCCTTATTTCAAGCTCCTAAGGAAACAAAGGGAATTACATATGTGCTTAGATGATGTCCTTTTTTAGGAGACTGACTGAAATCCAGTTAATATTTTTAATAAAGATAAAAAGTATGATGTAGAAACAGGAATGTTTTGTGATAAAACTAGGTATTCATAGCCTGCTCTGTGCTGGTACTTATGTCATACGTGTTGTTAGCTTGTGTTTGCTGTCTTTAAGATGCAGCTAGAGTTTTTCACCACAATTAGGGTCATGTGTATCTGCAGTGGTGAGTGTTCTGCAGTTTGTCATTTTGAAAATGGATTTGCATTCAGAATTAATAACTTTGATCTGAAATGTCAACCCTGGTCCTGCAGCCAGGATTTGCAATGTTCTTTGATGGAGGGGGGCATGGGAAGGTGTGCCTGGAGCTAACAACTGAACAGTTTCTTTTTGGCCCTGATGTTTTAGGGGTCTGCTACCATGTCTTTCTAGAAGGGGACTTCCAACCCCACGAACGACTGAACAGCCAGTCATTAGGGGAAAACATCACGCTCGCTCAAGGTCGAGTGAGCACTCTAGTATCAGACCCTTATGCTCTGTACATCACCTAGCGCCCGGAGGGTCGGCGCCACCTTCTCCACTCCTGACAAGGTTGCTATTATGTGTACAGCCCAGCTTTCATGTTCTGCCTCCCAGGTGTCAGTGTGGTGTTGTACTTTCCTGAGCATACATGGCGCGTTCACTCATTCTGCCACTGCAGATAATCCTCTCTTCATGGTATTTACACTTCTCCCATATCCTTTATGCCACCTATCTTCACCATCCAGATAGTACTTCTTGCTGTTCAGCTTAAATAGTTATGCAGTGTAATAATAAAAAATCAGCTGTGTTTCGTCCTTCCATTGTTGTGTTTTGTTCTGTATCCATATGAAAATTATCAGTATTTTTCTTAAACACTGTGCGGGAAATCCCATGCTTTTCACACACCTAACTCTGCTCTTACAGGCTAAGAGAAAGTCCACTGATCTACGTAGTGTGAAAGACAACAGTATATTGAACTTGCACAAATGTGTTACTTAAAATCACAAATTATCTATTTGCAACCTTAGTGTAGTAGATAAACAGTGCTTATCCACTATAGTGAGTTTGATATTGTAACTGCCAAGGGCATTTAATGGTAAGCTCTCCCTCTCAGTGGTCTGCTTCTTCTCATCTTGTTTTTTTTTTTTACTTTCTTAAACTTTTTCCCTAGTTATTAGGGGTGGCCCTACTTATTTTAAAAGCAAACTTACCAGTGTTCCAAAGGTGTTTGATGTGTTACGCTCAGATGCTGTACTTATAAATAAGAAACCGAGTAGCCAAGGTACTCTGAAATAGTGCTAACTGGAATTCAGCCAAAGATGTTTAGGATATTTATTTAGGTACGGATATTAAAAATCTTGTACATTTTTCACGTGCACACACACATGCACAGCCCCCTCCCCCCCCTCCCCCAGTACCAAGATTAAAGGTCTTTTTCCTTCTTTGAGTTCATGGAAAAACAACTTATTAACCCATGGGAATAGATAGGTGCTGTCCAGTTCTCTGTGGCCTTGTGCAATTATTGCATCAGCCCAAAGGGAATAAAAAAGTTAATGAAATATAGAGGTGACATTTTGTATTGCCCTTGTACCAGTGCAGGAGAACATAGAGAAATTGTGAGTCATAATCATAAATGGTTCTTAGAAAACTGTGTTTCATTCAGTGGGTTTTGACTAGTACTTTATTTTTTTAAAAACAGCAAAACAAAGGAAAAAAAATCTTATTTGAAGGTAGTTAGAGAACTTAAATGTGAGGCGTTATAAGTTAACTAGATATCTAGAACTGAGTATGTGCATATGGCATACACCAAATGCAAACTTCTTCAAACCCACCTTCAGTATATGCAACTTAATATGTGTTTAAAATTCAGAATATAAGAATTCTCTTCTCTTGGGTTATTTTACTTTTATCTTAATTTCATTTGCAGAATACATCAACAAGGAAGTCCCACACAGTCTCCTCCTGCAGACACATCCTTCAGCAGTCGCAGGGGAAGACAGCTACCGCAAGTTCCAGTAAGAAGTGGCAGTATAGAGCAAGGTATCACATAATGAGCTTATGATAGCTCAAACTCTTTGATTTCTTACCTTCCTTTACTTAAAGTCTACTTTCATAACTATGTGTTCAATACCATAATTCTACCAATAAAGCAATAGAAGAGAATGAAAGCCTATTTGTAGTCTGGGAAATCCAGTAGAGTTTGATTGGTGGATTATTATACGTGGTTTAATTCCCTTAATTTTCTAGTACCCTTATATGTTTGTCTCCTTTAAAATTTCTCTTCGAGTCAAGGTAGTTTCCAACACATATCTAGTTTGTATTCAGCTAAAGAAATCGGGGCAAAGATTTTAACAACATTTTGACAGTCTTACTCATTTCTTATTTTGTGATTTATATTAATTGTTGTGCATTATTAACAAAGATTAATAATAAATATCAAAAATCTGTTTTTCTTCTGAAGTTCATAGTTCAGTGAGTAAAGAATGAAAATAATCGCCACGGGAAATGTGAAAGCACAGGTCATCAGCTCTTTCTTTCTTAAGAATAAACTGATCGGGCAAAGAGTGCTGCTCTTTTCTGAAAAAGGCGATGTAGACCTAATGGTTGTGGAAGATGTTTTTTACATACTAATATCAAATAAGTATGAATATTGCTGTTTCCTTTTCTAGCAACATACTGCACACAGAGTATGAGCTATTATGGTAAAATGAAATGACACAATGGATAAAATTTGCACATTCAGGTTTTCTTCTGTGTTTAAAAAGCATCTTTTCTCATTGACTACAAGCAACAGCTGAGATTGCTATGTACTGCAAGGTTTTCTTCTACATGGAAATTAAAGAAATGCTTCTAATGATGAAATATTGTGGTGCTCTATAGAACTGTTGGCAGACCACTTTCTTGAATAGATAGTGTTGCTGACCATGAACTTATCATGGTACATAACCATAGGGGTTTTTTTGTATGATGGCTTACATTAACACGCAACCAGCTTATGTTGATTTTATGGCTTTGAGCTGTGATGGCATACTACACCTTCAATTAACACATATAAAAATGTATTGGTTTTTTAATACGTGTTTATTGTGAATGATTCATTTACTAATACAAGTGGGTTTTATTAATTTTAAACTTTACATTTGAGTCCTCATTTTGTTTTGTAGTGAATCTAGGACTGTCTGGATTATAAACTAGTTGCAAACTACATTTAAAGCTTCTATTTCTGCATATTAGCAAGTTGGGGGCATCTTAGGGAAATGTAACAAGTAATGAATTTCAAATTTCTTTCATGTTTCTTCTACAATTTCAGAACTTGGTGCAATATATAACGATGAATCAGCTTTTAATTTAATTTTAAGTTGGCTTTCCTTTGGATATTCAGCTATCACCTTTCTGCTGTTCTTGATAACTGGTCTGTTGAGAATAAAATACTAGTTTATGTTTTGTTAAAGACATTGGAAATGAATGTAGAACTTAACCATGAAAATGAGTAGAGATGGGATGTATGCAGAAGAGGAAAGAAAAAATGAAAATTGAGCAGAAGGCTAAAGCTACTCTAGGTTTAGAAACTTGCTGATACCGTGAACACCTGTAAACTAATTCTGTTTCACTGAATTCTTATTTACACTTGTGTTTGATACACTTGCGTCATATGTCTAAAATTTACAAGTAGGATGCGACATATTGTTTACTTTGCTGTTTAATATCATACCACCTGTGTCCATGTGGCTGTATTACGGCACAAGGAGTCAAAGGCTAAAGAGATTTTCTTTTCTATGTAGCACTTTGGTTTTGTCTAAGTGACTGGCTGGTCCAGGGGAGGCTTTCTGGTTTTACCCATGTTTGATACTTGTTCAAGCTGAGAATGTATTTGCAGAGAAGTACTAAATTGAATAGATTAAAAAATATTTTTAAATGGTTTTGTCAGTATCTTCTGAAATAAATATGATAGTATGTATAAGCTTTATACTACTGTAAGAAATTAAGTTCAGTGAGTCTGTAAGACCGTGGTATTTGCTCTGATTTACAGTATCAAATTTTAATATCAGTTTCATCCCTTTAACCCCTGTTGAATGAGTATCAGGGTCAAATGGAGTGACCAGGACTGTTCTGACCCTAATGTAGGATTGAATTCCAAGCATATTGAGATCTGTAAAAGATTTCCATTAATGGTACTTGGAACTGAATTGTGTCCTTAATGATTTAAATTCACAGTCGCCGTGGATATAGATGATGTCAAAATCTAGTGCAATATGCAAATGTTATAGGGAGCATTTCAAAATGTGTTTTCATCATTTATAAATAAAGCTACTTTTTGGTGGTTAGTATTGACAATCCTCTGTTTCAAGGAAACCCTGTATGGTGTAGCATAAGGTATCATTTTTATAGGAAAGTACTTCTTTACACTATATATAAATTCTGTTATGTCAGGAGGGTTGAACACATGTCTAAATATATACATGATTGAATCTATGTCTGTTTGACAAATCACAGTGATTGCTGTAAAAAGATTGAATGTCTGTGTATCAAGAGTGGATTTTTTATTTGCTCTTTGTATATTCAGGAAGCATAGAAGAATCCAGTAAAGTAATTTTATTACTCTTTAAAGCTCTCATTATGGAACAAATGAGTTAATGAAGGAGCAACAGATTGGTAGTAGTTTTTATCGTGAGAAACAGAGTGATATTTTAACTCTTAATCTTTAATCTTTAGCTCTCAATTGTAAATGATCATATCCATGCTAATAAGGCTTCTTCTAGTACTGACATTGCATCTTGAACATTCCATTTTGTCATTGTCAAGTTTAGAACTAAAAAAATGATTATTTCCTTGTCTCTACCAGATAATGTTGTCTTAGTTACTGCTCTAGTCAGCAGTTCGAGAATCATAAAAAGTCAGCTTGTGAGAATATAAGGTAGTTTTAAAATGTCCTTATTAGTAGACACATTTTATTAAAAAACAAAATCTCATAGAAGTAATTCTTACAGAGAAGACCAAAGTAGTGGTCCCTATTCCATTACAGAAATGGGGTTGGTACTACTGATCAGGAAGAGAGAAAAAAAAATCTTAAACGTAGAGGAAAAAGTACAATTTAAGGACTAAAACCTCAAAACAGCATATTTGTGCACACTAGGAAAAAAAAAAAAGAAGGCTTCTTGGTGATTATGTTCTAAAGGGGATAGCAGCTTTGCCTAGTTTTGGAGTGCGGGAGGGAGGTAGTTTTTTTCACTTGGAACTGTTCTAACTAAATAATATTTTTAGCAACTCCAGTACAGTCTTTTTAAAGTGCTTACAGTTAAGATTGTAGGCTTCTGTAATTTTTAGGCAATGTGATTTTTATTTTAACCCCAGTGATATTAAAGGAAGACATGGCTATATTTCTTTCCGTTGCAAACCCATCAGCAGTATTTCCTGGAGTGCGAGACATGCAAGATGTATTACATCTGAAGGTCTTGAGATGCTTGAATATGGAAAGTTAATCTGGTATAAACGTGTCTCTGTGTGTTTTCAAAAAGTCACGATTTAGTAGTCATTACCCTAACTTATGCTACCTAGGAAGCATTTTTTATTTCTTTATTTTAACTAATAATTTTATAAAAGGACCCAATAATATGAAGATGTTTGGCTCAGTGACTAAAGCAGTGAAATTCTAAGCCATGGTAAGGACAATGGTGTGTTCTCAATATGTTGTCCTGTGCTGAGCTGTAAGAGGTTTGCATCAGGTTTTTTTTCATTTGCATCATGTTTGGGTGGAGCTGTGCAAATTGTTAAGAGGGATGGGGATTCTGCGCTGACTTTGTTTTTCAGCTGTTTCTATAACAACTTTGTCATGTAGTTGCATGGTTTTTAAATTATACTTTTGTATAAAGCATATTTCTGTGATCTTTACTCAGTCCGTCCTCTGTCATTGCAACTATCAAACATCACAGGAATTCTTGCTTGAATAGGATTTGAGGGTGGGTCTCTACACTTTTCTATAATGGTTAATCATTGTATTGATCAAGAAAATGAATACAGCCTGAAGATCTGTAGCACTTTTATACACTCCTTTATAGCTGCAGTAAATAATATTAGGGATAATATTAGGAAATCTAGCAAGTAAATAAGAAAAAAAAAAACATATTATGTGCTATTGAAATTTATGAACCGGCAAGGTAAATGTGCAATGATTGTCGTATAGAAATGATTTTTAAGAGCTAATTCATGCAAAACAGGTCTTTCTTCCTGTATCTGCTTCTGTTTGGCTCTTCACAGCATGATTTCTTTTTCATAGCTTCGACAATGTGGTTTCATGTTTCAGAAGTCCTTTAATGAGAGTTTGTGATAATCAGTGGTCTATTTACATGTAAAGAGCATCTGTAAGCATAACTGAACTAGTGAGGTTGTACGTGTTTCCAGTGGCATCTGTTTATGGCAATAGGCCTTATGCAGTGACCTTTAGAAAAAAAAAAAAGTGCGACCAGGATTAAGTATTGCTGTATCTTAGCTCATGTTAGAAAAAGCTGCATAAGCTTTGTACATAGCTTGTAAGGAGGGTAAAAAGTGCATGTGTGTGTGTGTGCTGATGTTTCATTAAGACTCCACCGATGCTGAAAGGGGATTACTTGTGTAAAGTTCATGTGTATAATATATGTACAAGTCTAATGGTAGTCACATCATAGAGGAATGAAGTATTTTGATGTCCAGTGTTTGCTTTTAACAAATAAGAATGAGAACATCGTACAGAAGATCAGTATGTTGTCAAGTGATACATTTGAGTTGCAAATATCTTTTTATATTTAACCAACTTAAGATCCTAAAAAAAATGAATAGCTAGTGAAAACTGTTCTGGGTATATGTACCTAATCATTGAAATGTCATTGCAGTGAGAGTATGTTTTGAGTAATGGTAAAAGGTCAAACCCTGTCAGTTGAAACCTTTTTTCAGATCCATCAGTATAAAACTTGAGTGGCAGAAGAAAAAGACTAAGTCATTTCAATTTTAGATTTCAGTCTTT
This sequence comes from Ibidorhyncha struthersii, assembly GCA_013398815.1. Lineage (NCBI taxonomy): Eukaryota > Metazoa > Chordata > Aves > Charadriiformes > Charadriidae > Ibidorhyncha > Ibidorhyncha struthersii. Next base: position 212,778 of record VZSZ01010967.1, on the reverse strand, counting down.
TAGCGTTGTTTGTTTTGTCTTCATATTTCTGGTTTTATTTTGAAATTATTAGGTGGCACTGCATATTTTGAGGCAGCTTGTGGAATCTTTACTCATGCTGGAGATTTCTTTCAGCATTGCTAACTCTTGCAAATGAGTTCAAGCCTCATAATCTTTATGTTTTCCTTAAAGACCGATTTTCAGTAGTCCAGTGGTAATTGAGTATTATAGATTTCAGTTAATAGGAAATAAATTTGTAACACTCATTATTGCAGAAAAGGCTTCAGAATCTAAAACAGGGCTATGTGGTTCAGGAGTGAGAGTGATACTTAAAGCAATTTAAAGATTTTTGTCATTCATAAATTTGTATATGACAATACTGCTCGAGCAGAATACTTAAAGAGTCCACAATCTGGTTCTCAGTAACTTCATTGTTCCTGTTAATTTTAAAGAAAAAGTCACAGGCTTTATTATTTGTCATGGTTTATCATTTTAATTTTCTACATTACTTTTACATATGCTGGAGTACTGCCTACTGTACATGCCATTGTCACTTATAACACATTTCTTTATCTAACTTTAAATTTGCTGATTTCTTTTTCTGTTTCCATCATTCCGTGCATTTAATTCATTGAAGAGCAAGAGACTTTTAACTCTTCCACAAAAGGTAAATATTTATGTAATTTTTTACAAATGTTTGGCAACTGTTAATACTGTTTATTTCCCTCAATATATTCCCTGTCAGTATACAGTATTTAGCTAAGTGTTTAACAGGCAAGAAGGTTGTTTCTCAATATCTATATATCTGATGCCCCTCTTTAGAATCTGAAAATGGTTTCTCTTGTGATTTCTAATTTTCCTATTGAAATGCAATACACTGGGTTTAATAGGAGTAGTCATGGCATTTTACATGGCTCAGAAGTTGCTCGATTAAGTTGAAGTTCATGCAAAGACTAAGTTTTGACCTAAACTCTTCTTGAGCTCTGCACATCGGTTTCTGATGATGCAGCCATGGCTCTTGGCATCTGTGAAGGATATTTTGTAGGTCTGGGTTTAGGAATAGTTGGAAGGTGTTGATGGCCAGAAACTATCCTTCATATGCAGAGAGATTCTGAAGAATGAGCTGTGTTTTATTTGCATGACAAGCCCTTGACACTCCGAAAGTTAGCCATGTTGTAGGGCAAGTTTCTAGGGGCAGACATACAGCACTCACCTCTTACGAATTTTTTGTGTCTGTGCTGATAACAGTGAATGGCTGAGCCCAAACAAGAGGTATCTAAGGCTGTCCCACAAAGTGAAAAGTGTAGACTGTCATGTCCCTATAGAGGCAACATTGCAGAAAACTCCTATTTTTTTTTTCTTTTTGCTGAAAGTAGGACTTATCTCAAAATCAGAATGATGCTTGCAGAGAAAACATGAAAAAAAAAATCCTTTTAATGTTAACAGCAAAGTACTATGCTGCATAAACATTAATAGCACAGATTAACCTTTTCTGACCTTTAGTCCTGAGTCCTGCAGATCTTGGGAAATTCTGGTCTGAATCCAGGCTTTGGTGGGTCAAAGCCGAACTGTGAGTTGAACTTGAATTGGAATATCTCCTACAACTTCTTTACTTTCTGAAAGGGTGAATCCCACTGACACATTCATACTTGCTTAGGTAAAAATACACCAGCTGTTCCACTAGCTATGAACTCCAACACCCATGCCAATAATCAGGAGTATGTTTCCATGATAATGTTAAAAAAAAGATGAAAAAGAAATATTTAACTTAGGTGTTAGCAATTACAGGTTATTTTGCAGTGTAAAGAACTTACTATGAAATGTCTTAAGAAAGTGCTAGGAATAGTTGATTTTACAAATTATTTCTGTCATTTTTGCTCTCTTCAGTGTTTATATTTCTCTCAAACAGAACAACACAAATCAGTCATGCCAGTTTGTTGTTTATGTTCACAAACCTTGCCCTGTGATTTCGACTACAGCAGATGTTCTGTTGTTTAAAACAATTGACTTTATGCAGACAAACTAGACCATGCCAGTAACAGGTTTGTAAAAGATCTTGTTTCCACAAGATTTGGATGGATCTGGCCCAAGATTTGGGAGCACGTAGAAGGTGGTGGTGTCTTTACATGCACAGATTCCTCTGGCTCAAGGGAACTGAATGCAGCTGCAGCCCGGAGGCAGAAAAGAGCTGGGCAAAAGAAGAGGAGCAGGAAGAAGTAGAGTGCTGGCACTTCTAGGGGACCATGAATAACATAATTTAAGCTGTTTTACATTAGTAGCCCACTGTCACCTCTGACTTTCCCCAGTGCACAATAAGAGATAAAAAGAATAGACAGTAGGTGAATGGGAGATGGGGATGGGGGGTTTACAAGATATTATGTGGAAAGAGACATAGGTATGAAGGAAAGCATATACTACACACGTGAACAACACTGACCGGATAAATTTACAACAAAATGTCAAACATCTGTTCTACTTAATCAATGGGAAGGGTTGCGATAAGGTCTTCAGCAGATTACAAAAATGCTGACTTGGATTGCTGCCAAAACCAGTGGTTTACTTTTTTCAAATTTTAAGAAGTATATGTTTGTTTTCTTGTTGCTTTCTTTTAAATAGAAGCTTCTGTTTGGATCATCATTGAAACTCTTTGAGGAAGAACTGAGTGTTGCATCAGCCAGTTCAGATTTTTATATTGGCTTATCTTCCTTCTGGAGTGAGTTATTAAACTCAAGGTGGCCACCGTGCCTCTGTGTGTACCGGGACATCCAAGCTCCTTTCCCGGCTTGGCAGTCTGCGTATGTGCTTTGGTTATGCCTCAGTTCTGACTTGGAGGAAGTCCAGAGCGATATCAACTCCCATGGAAAGAAAACCCATGCACACAATCTTAAAGGAGCCACAGCACATTCTAGTCAGGTAGAGGCTGCAGAGCAGGCTGAGGAGCCCATCTCCCTCACTATCTGCATGTTGCTGATAAGTACTTTTTGAAGTCGTGTATGCAGAGAAGTGGTAACAAGTTCTTTATCGTAGCAACAAATTGATTGTTACTAATCTTATATTTCAAAACATTTATCTGCTCATGATTTCAAAATTTTGTGTGGTTTTTGAATTTCACAGGTGAGTTTGCTGTGGATTTTTAAAGTCATGAAACCTACCACAGGGCTACTTTGTGCGTCTGTATTGCAAAACTCATCCTGAAGGCTGAACAGACATAACCTGGAGACTCTGTATTATTTCTGAAATGCTTCATCCTGGTCTGGCACCAGTGTGAGTTCTGTCTGCTGTGCAGCACAGCCAGCTCCCCAGTGAATGCTCCCCTCCCTCCTCGCTTCCCTTGCCCACTGCGCTAGGGGATTCTCGCGTCCAGATCTCACCATTGCTTTATTTCCCTGCCTTTGTTCTGGACATTGGTTCTGCCTAGTTTCTTCTTCAGCTTCCACTTCTTACTTCTTCAAACCAGATACTGGGTTTTTTTTCCCTGATTCCCACCCACAGAGTACATCTAAGCAGCACAGACAGATGAAGCTGCTGGCTTTTGCTTTGCAAAAAGGCTAAGTGTACATGCCTCTAGACTGCATTGTAGCTGTAGCTGTTTTTCATTGTTCAACTTTTCTTCTTACTATTGAGACTGAGAGTGAAGAATAGGTCAGATCTCTGTTGGCTTCTGGGATAAGTGCAGTTCCCTGTTGCCCTGCCAGAGCCTGCTGTTTGTGCCCCAGAAACACTGTTACTATAAAATAGTTTTTGTGGGATAAATTTTCACTCCAGCTTGCTTTTCAGTACCTTCCTTGTGTAAGCAAATCTTTCTGTCATTTTAGAGTTCTACATTTTCTCCCTTCAAGTTTGCAAAAGGATGTGTGATATCTACTGGTAAGGGTTACATCTATCTGAAATCTTGATGCAAATTTCTTCTTATTACGTAGCTTACTCTGACATTTAATAGCGCAGGTAAGACTTGGAGGATTTCCAAATTGTACTGTGTGCCTACGCCTCCTTTCTGTCTTGACTAACTTGAATAGAAACGTGAAGTGCCTCAAGCAAATTCTGTTTGTTGCAGACTTCACCATTACAGGAAATGGTATATAGCCAGTGCTAGGACATCCATAGGTTTTCTGTAGTCTAGGACAAAACAATATGGTTATGTTTTAATCACAGACCAGGTAATGTCACCAGTCACTCTGGCATTAAGCCCATACTTGGGTTTGAGCAAGAATGTCCTTTTAGAAAGGTACTTTCCCTGAATGACTGAAAACGATGGAAAAGTGTTCCTGTGCTTTTTAAACGTATGTCTTATTACTTATCTGACTTTACCTAACTTCATAGCTACTGGGCATTATTGTACCTGTATCTGCTAAATTGAAGAGCCATCTATTGTTAAAGTCTTCCCATGTGTAAAAAATTATGGACCCTAACCAAGCCACATATCTCCTTTCTTTTTAATCATTTCCTAGATCTGTTTGTGCAAGACTGCATCCAAAACTTTGTATAACTCTTATGACTTCTCTCTGAATCTTGTTCACCAACAATATGCTTGAAATGATAGTCTTCCTAAAATATCAGAATCTGTTGACCTTAGATAAGTTATCTTCCACTTTCCATTGTTTTTTTTCGATGTCCTAAAACTCCCTATCTCTGCATGGCATTTAAACATTTGTTGTTCTTTTTGTAAGCATGAAGGCTTGTTTTCACGTACCTTGCTGAAATTTCCCTTCTCCTTTCTTGCTTTATTATTTGCTAGACAGCAGCAAGTCTCCGCTTTAGAGACTGATATTTTGCTGGAGATACATGTGTAGCATGTACAGCAGTTCAGTTTTGGGTATAAGGTGGTTTTCCTTGGAATTTGGTGATGGTCACACTGCTACATAGGAGGTAGTTTCGGTGCTAAAACAATTCTAATCCCTTTCTTCAAATGTATGAGCAGGTTCTCTTTAGAAGTTATTTATTGACAAGATTCACAGCTTTAAAAAGTCTACAGAATGTAGAGTCTCTTTGAGGATCATAATAATGTGAAAGAGGTGGATACCTAAACAGTTAAGCTCAGGAATTGAAAACAAGAGCTAGAAAGGCAGCTTTAGCATTTCTGCTGTTCCTTGCTAGTTCAGTATTGCTGCCTGTGGTACAATCCTTACTTAAATGAGTTCACATAAGTTTCATAAGTTATGCTATTTGCTTAACAGATTTGTAGCGTCATGCCATTTAAGAAATTTTAAAAATAATGCAGAGTTTAGTTCCCCTTTCAAACCTTAAATAGGGGACTTAAAAGCTTAAATTTACTTCCATATCTTTTGCACTGGTCATTACTGTTAGTGCAGCTTTTGTAGCTCTCACTGATTTTCATAGGATTGGTCTGTTGTTGATACCAATGCAGGCTGAATTTACTTTAAAGTCACATTTCATTCATTGTTAGATTTACATTCTGTGGTTAACAGAAATATGCCATATGCTACATTCTGTCTATCTTTTAAAGTATCAAAAAAAAAGAGAAAACTTTATCAGCCCTATTATATTTGGTATGTTAGTACAGTATATTGCATATGGTTCTGTTATTCTGTACATAATTGAAAAGGTAGCATATATTCTGAACAGTTAGGATTCTAGCCAGGTCTAACTTCTCCATCAGTTAAACAGCAGACAGGCGTTGAAATATGCCCATACTAGTTTTCTGAGCATAGAAATGAAGATGAGGGTTTCAACTAGTTAATGCCATTGGATGTAACTCTATAAACCGTACCATAGTGCTGTCATATTAATAGGAGTATGGCTAGTATATAAATTCTTAGTAAACATGTATCTTAGAAAAATTAAGAAATAGCCATCTCCTTTAAGAAAAAACATTCGTTAGCCTGTCCTAATTTTCTTTGAGTGTAGGGTGCAGGCTGAAAATGAGATCTGTAACTGTTTTCTTTAGCTTATTCCTTACCTACTTTAAGTAGCCTATTATGGGCTTGCATATTTTAGACAATCGAAAGACAGCATGTATTTTATAGGCTGTCAATAAAAGAAAAAAACACGAACTGTGTTTAATGTTAATCAAATCTTCTTTTATCACAAGAAATACAAGCAAGTTTTTTAATTACTTTATGAGTAAAAAAACAACTCTGCCATTATGTGCCTATGTTAAATTGTTCTTTTACTAATACCATGATCACCTCTGCAAAGATTGGAAATCCAGATATTTATTTGTACTTCCAGCATGTAGCATAGTTAGAATCCCGTAAGATCTGTTATGAATTACAGCACAAGGTATCCAGTCTTCTCAAGGGTGTTTCCTGAACGACATGTGAGGAAGAGACCCAGGAGGAGCTGATGGACCTGCTAGCCTATGGGATGGGAGATGGTCTTAATCTTTGTAGACTATGTCTTCTTTCTTTGAATCCCATTCCCAGTGGAAGCCAGATGGGACTTAGCAGTGAGTTGAATAATAAACTTAGTAATAGTTAAGGTAACTTTTGTTTGTTTGGTGGAAGACCATTCAGAAGTACACTGGGCAGTTAATTCTTGGTAGCTTGGTATGGTAGGCTGACCCAAGCCAGCAATTAAGCACCCACCAGCTGTTCACTCACTCCACCCTCCCTGGCGGGATGGAAGAGTGAGTTGGAAGAGCAATAGTGAGTAAAAACTCATTCGCCAAGAAAAAGATAGTTTAACAAGTGAAGGGAAAAAATGAAGAAAGGGAAAATAATCACAACCCCCACCACCAAGTGATGCAAAAGCAATCACTCACCACCTCCCACCAGCAGACCAGTGCCCAGCCAGTATCTCAGCAACAGCTACCTTGGAAAGACTACCCACAGTTTTATTGCTGAGGATGCTGCTATGTGGTATGGAATGTCCCTTTGGTCAGTTGGGGTCAGCTGTCCCAGCTGTTTCCCCTCCAGCCTACTTGCTGGGGGGTGGGCAGCATGAAAAACAGAGGTGGCCTTGGCGCCGTGCAAGCACTGCTCAATAATTGCTAAAACATCGGTGTGTTATCAACACTGTTTTAGTTACAAACCTAAAGCTCAGCTTTAAGCTGAGTACAGACCGATGTGAAGAAAACTACCTCCATCCCCACCAGACCCAGTACACCTGGGATTACAGGAGTCAGACCAGTTTATAAATATATTAATGTAATTGAAGTGTAACATTTTGATTCCGTTCATATGTCTGTCTTTTCTCTCCTGCATGGCTTGATTGTTTCTGTACATCACTGTTGTACAGCCTTCACATGGTTTAGTAGTGGTACAAGCTTTAGCTCTAAACTTGCACCCCTTATCTAAGCAGTCTGCTCAATGAGTTCTCTTTTTTCAATTGCGTATACGGATTGATCTCACATCTGAATCAGCATCTCTTGAAGAGATGAGAGTTATAGCTTTTTGAAGCGTGACTTCTGACACCAAAGAGAGTAACATGTTGACACAACTGGTATTGGTGGTAGTTGTACCACTAATTTGAGACGCTTATGGTAAATCTCCGTATTTTGAATTCTAGGGCCACTGTAGAATTTAAAGGTCTTGGGATTACAGTGCTTTGATCTGTAAAGTCCTCTGTAGTCCTGCCTCTCAAGAGCTCCAGAAAAAAGCACTCTGTAAATACTGATGTCCTAAAAGAAAGTAGATCCATATTTTTCTAAGAGGCAGGTTAAGTTCTTGAAGTATTGTTTATGTCAAATTTTCATTAGCTGTGGTAACCAGCTGTGTTCCAAGAAAGTAATGTGATCGTATGGTGGTGTTACCTATGGTTGTCACAGCTTCTGCTAATGTGCTTTTGCTCCTGTGTTAGATTTTTTTCTGCTTCTTGTGATTAACATGTAAAGAGTATACCAGGCTACTTATCAGGCAGATTAAATTTTCCATCACAGAACTGAGCTAGATACATATGCTCAGATGTGCATGGTAAACAAAGCTGGAAAGAACACAGTAGTATTTTGTAGAGCAGACTTACATTTCACACAGTTGCTTACTTAGAAATACATTAACAGCTAATTGGTGCTAAAATTTTACTCCGTGCACAAAACCAAATTTCTCCATTAGAAAATTTAAATTTACTTCACACTCCTAGTTAATTGTTCTCATGTTTTTTTTATATAATGATATCAAATAATGTAAACCAGAACAAAAGTGTGTTGTTAAGCATTTAAACATAACAAAAATGAAGAATTTACAGAGTTAAGGTTGAATATTTACCCAACCTTGACTGCAGTGATTTTCACATACAGTCATGGAAATAGAATCTCATTACATAATAAAATATTCTTTTTCAGGTATCATAAGTAATACAGAGTAACATTATATCAGATAAATTATTTAGTATAACATATAGTTGACAGGGTGAAGCACCTAAAAGTCACACAATGAAAGGGTTATTTTTTAGAGTAACTGTAATCTCTGCACCATACACATATAGGGCTAAATTTTTAAAGGGGTCTCAATTTTCCCTCTGATTTTATATCCTCAGTCTATTTCATGCATGTATGATAGGATTAAGATATCTGAGTTTTTTACGTGAGTCACTAATTGATATATCTTAATCCTTTCATATCTGTCCTTAAAATAAGAGGCCATCTTTAAAAATTTCACCTAAAGTGATCAATTTTGCCTTCAGATACCTCCATGCAACTTCCATTGAAGTAATTGGAGCTGTGCCTGCATATCTGATGGTGGAACTGGACTCATTGCCATTAAGGTACACATTTACCAACATAATTAGTCATCTGGAATAATTGCTGGGCCCAGTGTGACATTCTGCATGTGCAGAATTTCCTAGATTGGACCCTCTGCGTGTGGGAGATTGAAGATTACGATGATAACTTTATTTCATTCCTTAAATTTGTAGCTGTAGCAGAATTTTAATGTAATTTTCTGTATTAAATTTTCCTATTTTTAAATGAGAAATGTGGAAGGAGGACATGAAAACAACATATTTTTCACAGTGATGTCTTTGTATATTTTTTCATATCCAACCAGCGCACAGACATTCCATCATTTCCACAAGCACATTCTCGATAGTATAAGCGTGCACAATGTGATTTGTGCAGTAGCACATAGTTTAAAATACCCAACTCTGAGTGTACTCCTTTTTTTTTTTAATATCTTTGCGCTTGCAAAGCACAGACAAGAAAATAGGTGTGTAAAGAATCCCACAGTTAACTAACAGCATAAAACCCACATATGAGAACTTTTGTAATTCTTAATTCACAATACAGATCTCTAAACAACATGATAAGAGTACTTATTTTCCACTAATTTAAAATTCTGTGTTTTGTCATTGAAAATTGATTCCATGCAGCTTTTAAATTGCTGTATCTCTCCTGTTACTGGTCTGGGGGGAGGCGCTGTTTACAAAAATCTTGACTTGTAAAACTAATCATTTTGGAGAGAGTTATCGAAGTCCGTCATTGACCCCCAACCAGAAGATTTTGCTGAGGTTTTCCCAAATAAAACGCCAGTCTAGAATTTGTGACCACACAAAGAATTCTAAACTAAAAGAAGTTCTTCTGGGATGTTATAACCTGTTAAAACAAAATGAACATAGTGAGTACTCTTGTGATTTAGAGTAGGTACTGATAAAATTTGAGTCTAGTTTTAGAACTTTTTAAATGTGCTAGTTTTCAAGGTATTGGTTTTATTGGTATTCCTTTGCATTTATAGTGCCTACCAAGTTTAAGAATGGCAGGATATATAATTCCCTCTGAAAACTATCCACTACCGCAAAGGTTAACTTATTTTAAGGAAGCCTTAGCCCAGAGGTTTTCACACCATTCTTCCCGTTAGTGCAAGGTCACCTTCCTGTGGCAAGCACAGCCAAGATGAACTGCCATAACTTGTTCAAATTAAAGAAGATGCTCTTTATAGCACCACAACTTCTTGATGGTTTAAGATTAGATTTCTTTTTTTAAGCGAACACTGTCATAGGGAAGTTGAAAACACAAAGAAAAAAGAATTTCTCTGAAATAAAAGTGAACATTAGAGAGAAAAGCAGTGATTTTAAAGGATTTATTGTAAAAACAATTACTAGAAAATTACTGTATTTTTTACTATGACTGGTTGAATGGAGAAATTATTCCTCTCAAATAACAGCTATGATAAGCACTTATGTTTTAAAATAGTAGTAGGACTTAATTACTTTAAAAATAAACTTTGATACCTGTTTTATGCATTAATTCTTAGAATGCTACTGTAAGATCTCCTACATTTAAGCCAATACATGGTTAGATGATCGTGGATTTATGTCCCCTGCATCCAGAATACTTAGCAGGTTTATAATCCAGCCTATCACCTAAATTCTTTCACTCTTTTCATATCTGTTGCACCAGCTTGATTATGTATAGGAAATTGGGATGTCTGCCCATTTTCAGGTAAAGGCTCTCGCAATGGAAGTGATCAATTTCTTGACATTAGTGTTCCTTTGTTCTGTGTGTACACCCTGCTTGTTCTACATGTTTGTACATTTCTTTGTTTCATTGAGATGGAAAGAAGTTAAAATTGTTGCTAAACCATTTGTTTTTCCAAAAGGTTTTCATTGTTTTTAATTGATTTTCATTGTGTGTTTTTGCAGCAAGCTTAGTAGTGGAGGAGCGAACGAGACAGATGAAAATGAAAGTGCACCGTTATAATCAGACATCAGGGTCTGGTTCTAGCCAAGAACATGAGCGTGAGCAATATACCAAGGTAATGTCAGTAGTATTGAAATGATACTTTGGCTTGGAAATTGAAGGCATAAACCTGTTTATTTAAAATATTATGTAACCCTCAAGAACACTGTTATAAAGCCTCACAGAAATGTCTTCTAGTAATAGCTTTATAACATCGTTTATATCCCCATCTGATGTGCATTAGACTTGGTCTTCGATGTCACCCAAAATGGATCTGCAAAGAACAGAACACTTCAAAACTAAATCAGGGAAGCAAGATCCTTCAACAGCTGTTAAACAAAGCCGTGTCACTTCTAGCGTACGAAGTCCCTGGCCTGTAGATCCCTGGAGGCTGGAAGAATGGGCCACTGGAGCATCATTGTGTGCTGGCCCTACTCTTCTGTTCTTCTCTAGGCCCTTGCTGTTGTCTCGTGTAGGGAGCTAGACACTATTAGTTCCAATCCCATGCAGCTATTCTCATATTTGTATAATATTTTTGCATCCTAATAGTATCACAGGTAAAATATTTCCTTTCTGGAAATACATACAGATTACTTTGATCCCCTTTTCTAATAAAAATGTAAAGATTTCCTCTGATAATTAAGTGTATGTGAATTTACATTAATGAAGTTATATAGAGAGACCATACGTTGTTCTTTTTTTCTTGATAATGCTGAAATGATATCCCACAACCTTGCAAGTTTAAAACTGTATGGGCTTCTGAGCAAACTGCTGAAAACTTCTCACAGGTCTGCACTACCACTTGCAAATCAAGCTGTGAAGGGCTGGAGCGAAAGACGTTTTCCCTTGTGCTGCATAACCGAGGGGAACATTTGCAGAAGTCAGGAAGGGAAATTTTTAGTTAGAATCTGTGCTTCCCTTTTAGAGATACAGCACTGTGTTGCTGTAAAGGGCAGAGACAAAACTAGCGGTAACTCGGTTGTGTGGGAAGCGTTCCTGCAATTCTTTTCTTCCAGTGCCATTGAGAGTTACGTGCTTTCAACAAGTGACCACGGGATGGCGGTATGAATGTAAAAGTCCACTGTAAAATATCCAAAGACATATAGCAACTGTGTGTTAAAAATAAGGTCTCAGAATAACAGTAGTTGGAAGCTTTTATTAATTTAGACCTTCGTGCTTCAAGAGGCACATTTCACAGACTCCCTTCACATCAGTAAGAACTGAACACTTGTATTTTTATTTCTACCATTTAAAATAGAGGAACTTGCCGTTTGTGATCCGGTGCCATACAGAAAACAATAAACATTGTCAAGCTCTCAACAGCTTCTGGCCTTTATTGCCATAGTGCAGATACCGGATTTCTGTCCTTGCCCCTCCAGGGTCACTTCCCTGTGATTTGAAGAATGAATGCATGCTTCTGGAGGCACAGGTTAGAGCAGCAGATAAGTGAGGTACTCAGCAGAAAAAAGAAATTTACTTAGGAATGGGTAAATATGCAATTGGGCATCTAACTTGTAATATCTAACAGATTTGAAAGATTTGTTCAAGATCTTGTTACAGTTAAATAAGGAGACAACTTTAATAAGGACATTTCTTTTTTGAGACCACCCTACTGTGAACATAGAACTTAATGAAATAATAGTTTTCAAAGGGAGGAGAAATAAGAGAAACAAGGCTTTGGGTCCTCAATTGCCAGTTTGTGGGGTACCAGTGCTACTTAAGAGAACCCCACCAATTAGAATGGAATTTTTCAGTGAGATCATCTGTCAGAAGCCGTGATTTGTCTAATAATTAGAACAGCTCATTTGATCACAAGTTTGTCGTTACCTTCACAAGGGGTCAACTCAAGCCAAGACAGTGAGATGCAGTGCGTCTCTGTGGTCCTTGCCAACCAGTTAACATGTTAAAAAAATAGTAAAAATGTGTTTGATGAAGTCTGCAGGAGAGAAGGGTAATGTGTGATCTGAGAACTTTGGCCAGGGTGACCAAACATATACCTTTCTTCATTGTCAAAGGCCAGTTTTCTGATTTGAATTAACTGTGCTTACGGATTGATTCAAATGTTCGTGTTTTTTCATTATGAAATATATTTTTTAATCCTGACTCTCTTTAATATTTATCATAAGAATTATTTTTACTCCTCAATGTATTTTTCTTATTGGGTTAATGTAGATCCAATATATGGTTAAATAGTTGTTGGAAAACATCAACCTGTGATGTTACAAATTATTCTCCAGTACCTAAAGTTTCTTAACATCATCTTTCATTTTTAAGTATATGTGGAAATGAAATTTAAAAAAAAAATCACTGCACGATGAGTACTAGATGAACTCTGAACTAAACTCTGTTAAAAATTATTTTATTTGGAATTTTCTTTAGAATTATGACCACAACTTCGAGGAAGCAAATCCTCTGTCCGCTGTTACAAGAAAAATATTTTTGGAGTACTGACAGACATGTACTCCTTTCCATGCTAAAACAGTAGTAAGGAGAATGAATTAGTTGTCCTGGACTTTAAATCCAAAAATCTTTAACTTTTCATGTATTTTCTACATGATAATAGTGTAGTCCTAGATAGGATGGTCTGACCTATAGTAATTTTTTAAGTGCTGAAAACAAGTTACATTAGCACATTCTGATACATTGTACTATTTTTAGTGATATAGCTGTTTGCTTCATATCACTATGGTGATAGCCATCACTTTAAAAATGTTACTAAAGCAAACCTTGTGCTACTGTCTTTCTTTACCCTCAGAAGATGCTGAGTCAAGAAAATAAACCAGACAGATGAAGATTTAGACAGGTCTAGTGAAAACTTAGTAAGTCAGATCAGGTGGTGCAGTAAAGCTGGTGACTGAGGCTTCTCAGGACTTCAGACTATACCTAATTTCTGCTGCTAAAATCTGTGACAAGTCTTTGAAAGCTGCAGGAGCAAGTCTTACTTTAAATAAAAAGAAAAAAATGTTCGGTGTTCTAATAGATGTTTTGGAATAGTGAGAAAGAAATATTAAATAGCTATTAAAGAAATGGCAGTTGCAAGCAGAGGTTGTCCCTCTTTCTTTCTTTCCCAAGTAGTGGTGCTTGCTCACTGCTTCAGAAAATAAGTATTTATATTTATTAGAGAAATTAGGCTGTGCTGCACATTGAGAAAATATTCCCTTCTGCTTTTCAGGGTAATCAGCTCACATGGATTTGATTCTTCCACTATTTTAGCATTTGCAAATATGGTTGTTTTATTACACATACAAATCTCTAAACCTTTCAAAAATTTTCCTTCAGTATGCACTGTATCTCCTTTGCAATAGTTAATTATGTGTATGCAAAATTAATTCCTTAAATTTCAATATGTTTTGTCTCATATTGAAACAAGCCTTTTTTTCAGAGGTATCATAACATGGCCTTTGCAATTTCCAGCCCATTTCTGATGCATTTCTTCCATTTTTGAAATTTCTCCTGCTCAGTTTCTCAATCTCATCATCTCAGTAAGCAAGCACTAGTTTTTCAAGCATGCACCATGCAGTTAGTGTGTAAACATCTTTAACTTCTATGTTTTAAACATCCATTAATGCATTTTGAATAGGTAACTATCTGCTGTACAACATTTGTGTAGGTCTTGATGGCTGTTCCACTCTGATTGTTTTGAGACCTTCACAGAGGGTCATTCTTATTTCCTTCAGTTCCAATGGAAAGACTCCATAATTTATGTGAAACAGGTAAATTCTAAAAAGGTAAATGAAAAAAAAACCCCAACAAACTAACAAACCCTCTGTGGATTTGGCAAAAGTGTTTAAGGAAGAGCTTTAAACATCTGGCTGCCTCCTTTCTTTTATATTGGTATGGCTGTAGTGGCTAGTAGGCACGTATTCGTGCTGTTTCGGTGGCTGAGAGAATCAAAACACTTTGGTAGCATTATTTTGGATATAAATGACAGTATATCTTCATTAGGCTTTTAATTCAAAATAGAGTAAGTTTTTATTCCAGATGCCACCCACAGAGCACAAACACCATGCTGCAGCTGTTCTGGCTTTCCAGAGAATGTGCAACACATTTTTTTGGAAGGTCTGTTTATTCAAGAGAGTTACTGATCAGAGCATTGTAGTACATACTTAAAAGGACATCACTCTATATTTAGATGCACTACTGACTCAGTTAACACTGTACGTGATTGGAATGCATTTAGCATAAAAGTGTAATCATGTCATTAGTTCATTGGCACTTTGTGGATTTAACTTGATAGTTAATGTCTATAAGGAAGGGCTCCATAGGAGACTCGGGATGATACAGCACTGATTATGTTAAGTTTTATGTGATGCTGGGCAAGGCTGTTTATAGAAGATGCTCTTGGACATTGATGTGATGAGTATCTTCTTTTGATCCCCCTTTATCCACCTTCAAGAAAGAAATATTTACTATATATCATATCGATATGATAGTCACTCCAGTACTGATAGGGCTTCCCAAAATTCAATGAGTTCTGTTAATTTGACTCATTGGCTTCACTGCAGTTTTCCTAAGGTTTGACTTGCTCGTTTTTACTGTTCCCTGTTAGGAAGTTGAGTGGTGTTCACTTTAGCTGAGTTGGATATAAGTATGGAAGAGTTACTTAGAATCACTGGTGCTTACTGGGCTCAGGACAATCGCGTGAGATGCTCCTAAGACACAGACCCAGATGCTGGTAGGAGTCACAGATGGGGCCTGGACACGTGAAGGTGCTGACTGCCTGGCTATGACCCCCAGCAGCAGTTGGAGGAACCATGTGTGAGCAGTAATAAAACTAAAAGTGCTTTGTGCATAGTTCAGTATTTTCTGATAAAATTCCTTGTTAGAGTAAGGTGCCTCAAAAGATAGCTGCGACCTCAAGACTTGCATAAGCCCCTGGGTGAATCTAGCCCTTAATGTTTCTGGTCTGGATTTCTCTTTCCTCATTTTAATTTCCTCATTTTAATCCCCGTTTAATTTTCTCATTTAATTTCCTCATTTTAAGCATTTAATGAGGAACATGCTTCCAGAGGTTAGTCACCTGAGGCTTTTTTTGTAGTTAAAGGAGGGGGCACTCCTTCAATTTTCAAAGCTCTGAACTATGGTATTCTCTATGGTTTTGGGAAATAAATCTAGAAATATAAATACTTATTAATATGGAAGATAATATAAGGGACTATTAAACGGCTTCTAAAGTGTGCCTTATAATCAGTAAAATTGCTAACATTGTTAGTCATTGAGGAAATGTAAAAGTATTCATGAATTACACTCTTGGTTTACGTTCGTGCTCTTTCCATTGACGTTAATACATCTGCAGTTCATCATACCCCTTTTCTCTCCTTTTGCTGGCATAAAAGAAGCAGCAACTCCACAGGTGGTAGAGTGAATGGAAGAACTGCGTTTCAGTTGTTTGTATTTCAGATATTTATATTGAAAAAACTTCTGTCTTTGTAATGCAGAAGCAGACAGGGCAGATATTTTTGGCATTTGAAGCTGGCTGCTATTAATGTTTAAAAAAACAGACCTACTCTTTAGTAATTGCTATCAAAGTTGCTGCAAACTTCAGCAACTCTCTTAACGTGATAAATAGTGCACCTTAGAATACAAATGTAAGCTTTAACTCTGTAAGACATAGAGTTGAAAGAGAAGTGATTGCACTGAAAATTCACTTTATTTTGAAGCTTCAAGATTATATAATATTTAAATGTAACATGACGGGGAAATTTATTACAAATACATGCAGAGTTATGAAGAGCAGTAGTTTTATAGATGAGCAGGGCTGTATCATATATTACTTTTGAGCCAAATAAATTGGAAACCTGCAGGCATTACTTTAATGCAGATACCAAATAAGTGGATCTTAGCCCATGACATTTTTCTTCTTAATGATAAGTTCAGGTGTATTGCAGCAGTAAAATATTACTCTTTTAATGATCACTGATCTGTGGAAGAGTACTATTTACTTTTGTCTGAGAGGAAAAAGGTTAACTTCAAAATTGCTTTCATTTTGTTCATCTGTTAGCCGAGATGACTGATTATCAGATTGTACTGAAAAGGGGTAGGTAGGGAATAAGTAGGAAAAGTTGTATGCCTCCTGTAGAGGACAGTGAATTCAGTAGAAGCAGCAGCTATGGAGCTAAATCTGGAAGCAGTAGTAACATGTAAACGCTGTAGCACTCAGCATTAACTTTCAGCATCACAACTTTTTGTGCTAATCTCTATTTCTGTGAAGGGAAGGGTTTTCAGTTTCTTGGGAATCATAACCCTGGCATACGGTATAAAGGGGTAGTAAAAGCTCAACTGTGCCATGAAAATCTCATTTAGGAAGGTATGCTCCATGTTTTATGCAGTAGCTCTGTGATTGGAACCCCAAGGCAAGTAGAAGACATGGTTTCAGTTTTTCCTTTGTTTCCCATCTCACTGTAAAATGCTCTGTTTTCCAACATACGCAAGACTGGCTGTTAAGCCAGTCTGATATTTACAAAACAATTCCATTTTGTACAAACTGCTGGACTATAGGGAGCAAGACTGAGGATATCTACATAGCCCCCACTTACAGGGGATGATACCTGGTCTGAAGACCCTGTGGCAATAAATGGTTTCATATTGATACAGAGCAGACATTCAATGAGGCTGAGTCCCTAAACAGTCACTAATACACAAGCTGGGACTTCTAACTTCTCTCCCAGTATCCTAACTAGTAAGCTGGACAACCATGCTCGGTGCTTTCTCTCTCTCTCTCTCCTCCCCATCTTTCCCAGCCCATGTAGGTAGCCCATGAAAGGTGGAGCAAATTCAATACAAGTGAAACAGAGGGTCTTCTGCAGCCCCACATGGCGTATGTAATCCACTGTGTTCAACAGTTACTTTGCTGTTGAATAATAAATTGAATGCTAAACAACAACCAGATTTAAGTGTGGCTTGGGACAAAGGCCAGCAGCCTATACCTGCCTCAACACTTAAGAAGAAAGACTTCCAGCAGGACAAAGGAAGTCACTGCTTCTGGCCTTGATGGGAGAGCTCAGATTGTGTCAAGCCTTCTCCAGCAGCATGTCATGCTTGCTCAGGTACCACGTGAATCTTCTTCTACCATTCCAGATTCACTGTATGCACTCTCAAACCAAGGGCCACGAAGAGAATGTGAACTTCTTGGAGAGGAAGAAAAGTCACTAGACATCATAATGACAGAGGGGGGAAGTCAGATTGTCTTCAGCAAATACAAATAAAACATGGAGATGTTTCTGAGACGCTCTGTTACCATGCATAAAACCCACGTATTTGAGAGAGATTGCATGGTTATATTTTAAACAAAGTATTTTTAAAACCTCACCTGCAGAGGCATCATTTCTAGATATAGTTTAACTATATAGGAAGGGTGAAATCCCTATTTCACTGAAATCAACAGAAATTTTATTATTTAATAGGATCATGACTTCTTTTGAAGATTGCAATTCTATTTAGCTCAATGGAAAGCCAGAACGTTCCATGTGTTTAGATGCTTTTCATATTTTTAGATGCACCATTTTAGGAAAGCTTAAAGGATTCATTAGGAATTCTGTGGGAATTTTGCTTAAAATATCAAGGCTGGCTCAGGAGTGGGACAGTTTAACTTAAACTGGAAAAAATTAACCATTCAGTTTTCCATCCTCTGAACATTTATGTTTAGCCCAAGTAAAAAGCTTTCATAGCTTTTATTCTTGCTTTGTATTATTTTAGACTTTAGAAGAAAAACAGGCCATCTAAAGAAATGTAAATGTTCTATCATTATGAAATGGACTTGATAAGAATTAGTGTGCTTTTTATTTCCATTTCAGAGAGGTTTATTTTGCAGTCTGAGAGAGCAAGCAGCAAAATTATTTAACAGACTCTACAAGCCATCTCCAAAAGGTGATCTGAAAAAAAAACATAACCCCATTTGTCATTTATATTCTGATAAGTCACACCGAGTCACTTGGAAAGAGAATCTCCAAATAAATCCTTGATTTAGCTGAAAATATTTTTAAATATTGGACCTCTTGAGTCATCTGTGTTAGCCACTTAATTAAATCAGGGTTCTGCTGCATCTGTTTCCATGTCAATGCCTGTTAGACATGTTATTTGAGCTCAAAGGCATCATGCTCCAAGCTATTCTGAAATAATCTGCAGAGTTTCATTTAGTATTTGAAGCTGAAAATTTACCTTAAGTAAACCAAAGCTTTCTTTCCCGCAGATGGTTTTATTCAGTCTGCCAGTGCAAGCCCCTCACTGGGTATTGCTAAGTTTCCTCAGTGCACCCTCCTCAGGTCAAACCCCCAGGTTTTTATTAATGAACTGGTTTGTGTTTCTAATCTTGGCATATGTTGTCCAGGAGCTGTGAGTAACCCTAAAACACATGCTGAGACACTAAATTTGTACAACCTCCATTTCTCCTACAGATTCCTATATTTACAGTCAGTGCTTAGTATCCTCTTTATTCCCTCCCCTTTTCTACTGCCATTAACTTCCTCATCTTATCTTGGATGTTTTACCGGGAGGTTTCCGGTGTTCTGTGGAGACCTCAAACACAGCTGCTGAAAGGCACCAGAGCCAGAGAAGCTAAATCTGGCTTAAGGACGGGAGGCCTGATACATTCATCTGTACAAACCTGAACTTGTGTTTGCCAGGCTTTTAAAGTCAAGTCATGACCTTTGCCGACTGACTCAGCCTGCAACCCCGTGCCTAGTTGAGCTGGGGATATTCGCAGACTGTCACCGCTTTGTGTACGATTCCCAAATAAACTTTTCTGACTTGTAATTTTACAGAGCATAGATCCAGAAAATGAACTCCCCAGAGTGTCATTTCAAAAACTGCCTAGTCTTCCCACATGTTAATAGTTTTCCCATAATATGCCCTGGGAAGTGTACCACTGTTCTAGTTGCTTCCCAGCCAAGGGTCCCTTGCTCTCTAATGATAGCGGGGTTTAGTTTTGTGAACCTGACGATGATTTGAACCTCCTATCTGTGTGACTGAAGATTCAGGTAAGTATGACATTGCTAGAACTGAAGCTTCCTTTTATATATGTCTGACTGATGATGCGAGTAATATGAGCATCGTGTAATAGGCACTGTGGTCTCACACTTGGTTTTAGCTAATCAAAGCTTCTGCTGTTAGCAAAAGGGAAATAACTTCTACCCCTGTCCACATATTCCTTCTGCTAGTTCTCAGGCGTGTGCGCATGTAAAGGGAACTAATCTGCCTGAAAACAAATACTGTTTTTGTTGATTCAGCTTTCTGCCTGACTAGTCCTCTAGTATCACGATACAAAGAGATATTTTGAGGTAGAAAATGTACTTTTTTCCTTTTCTGATAGAACTTAAGTATTGGAATCAATCCCCAGCGTCAGCTTCATGTAGCATTACATTTCATTCAGACTCATATGCACTTCTTCTGTTCCAAACTAACTCTGTACAGGTATTTCACAGCACATTTTTTAATATTTGAAAAATTGAAAAAAGGGTCTGTAGCCAAATAGATGGTATGCATGTGCTTGAGAAGATATCTGTCCACTGCATAAATATTTCATTATTATAGTTCCAATGTACTAAAGAACCAGCAGCCTATTTCAATTCCAATGCTGCAATTTATTTCAAGTGTCTTATGTAGTCCATAAATACCGTGCTTGATTTCTTCACTAGACATAAAACCATTATTTAATATAGGTGTTTCTCTGAATTTCATAGAATTTTGTTAGCTCTAAAAGCAGTTAGAGAGGAATGTCATACTTAGGTCATTTGTTGTGTCAATGTATGCATTATGTTTTGATGAGACTCCTCACCCTTTCTTTTCTTGATCTCTAGTATAATATACAAACAGATCAGTACAGAAGTTGTGATAACATCTCTGCCAAATCATCAGATAGTGATGTCAGTGATGTGTCAGCCATTTCCCGAACCAGCAGTGCCTCACGCCTCAGCAGCACAAGTTTTATGTCAGAGCAATCTGAACGCCCTCGGGGCAGAATCAGGTGAGTTCTCAGTGCAGCTTTAATTGTATTACACCCCCTCTTTTGTTTAGTGCCAAAATACAACCAGAAATTACTGAAATTAGATGACCTCAACATGAGAATTTGTGAAAGATGTTATGCACATATAAACTGTCTCCCATTGCTAGCCTAAGATGACAGTATTTTTGCAGTTGTGCATCTAAAACAGAAAGGAAACTTCCCGTGAGGAGATGACAGATTAATGTACTTATGGCAAGTGGAACTTGAACACACACTATTGTCTCTTTGCTGGCTATGAATCAGTGTAATCTGTATGCCAATAAGGTATTGCAGCAGAAATATTGCTAGTTTTTTAATCTAAAGAATTTTCTTTCATAAAAGCTCTGCTTTTTGTTCTTTCAGTCTGTGTATTTGTTTCCATACCTACCTGCTTTTATTTTGCTGGTTTCATGCACATGATAAATTACTAGATTTGAAATAAGTATTTGTACAGTAATTTTGATATCTCTGGTTCAAAAGTAGTTTAATTCATTTGCATTATCAATAATCAAATATATCTTTCATCCTTGATAATAATCTGTTCTTGGTTTAGTGCTTTTTTAGATACACAGATTGATTCCTGTCTTCATTTAACTTGATGACAAAACTCCCACCAGCTATAATGGCTGTAGGATTGACTTGGTAGTCTATGATTACATCTACCAATGTCTGAACTCTCAAAATTTGACTTTAAGTGTTATAAGACATAAGAAGAATTAAGAACTATAAAAAAAATTATCCCTGTGGAGGAAATCAGTCTGATAAAAGTCTGGATGGCATCATTTAGTACTTCAGAATACTTCTAGACAGATTCCCTGAGAAGTTCAGCTGTAGGCTTTTTGATCTGTTCATGCAATGGGAAGGGATTTTAGGGAAACTCAGAAACTGGCCTCTACGTATGAACTAACCCCACCTCATTTTTTTGTTAAGGAAAGTTCATGAGGCTATTGAAAGTCATGTTTCAGATTGGTGAAATTGTAACCTGACAGCTGCAGTAATCCACAATCTGGAAAAACACTGTAGTGGAACTGTAAATGTATTGCAAGTTATTCAAGCATTTAAGGTTATTCCAATTCATGTGCTTAAATGCATGTCATTGTGTTCTAGCTTTTCAGTATTTGTCTCTGTAAGAGGGCTTTAGTCATACCAAAATACCTGCATTTTCTAGACACTGAATTTTCTGTACTAGGCCTTGTCACAGTATCTTTGACAGGTTGGAAAAAATAGGATTTTTTTTCCATAAATATCTCTGTGTTGAACAGAATTTATCAGAAATGTTCCTTGGATTCAGAATGCGTGATGACAAATATCAGAACCAGGAGAACCAGTAACCCCATATGAGGCTAGAGAGGGGGAAACCTAGGGTCAGATCCTTGCTCTCGTTCAACTTCTTCCATTCTAATGAGTAGCAGAGCATCGTGGGTACAGGACTAGCCAACCTAGTGTACAAAACCAAGTGTCTGCAATGGGAGCTCCAGTTCAGCTTCACTCTACACCCCTAAAGTGACATGTAAGTAGAATTCAGATGCCTTCCCTTTTGGATACTGTCCACAGAATCCATACCTCAGAGATTAAACACTTTATACTTTCTGGCTTTCATTTTCTCTAAATTGAGGTAGTACTTCCGTTAGCCCACTTCAACCATTAAGTGCAGCAGAGTGAAATTTAAAATAATTTTGATATTATGTTGGAAAACATTGTATCCAGCAGATTAACATCCACTGTTCAAAATTTTCCATTTAAGTTGTCCACGCTTATTTTTGGATGATTACCTATCATCATTATAAAAAGGTCAAAGTCTTTAGAGACCTGCAAAAATGTTGTATCATGGGAATTAGATATTAAGAGAGGTCAGAATGAAAGGAAGTTGGGTGCTGAAGAAAAGAAAAGAATGCGTCATTTTGCTGATGATCTGAAACAAAGTTGGCTTCCTACCTTCCTGTGTCTGTACTGGTAGCCTGTCTCACATAGTCAAGTCTTTGTGTAGCTTACTTATTACACGGAACTGAAGAGTTAATTTGGGGAAAGGGTTGATTGTATTATGAACAATTCTTTCAGAGTGAGATTGATGCTGTTTAGCCTTAAAAACTACATATCTACACTGGAATTCATATAAACATGATCTTTTTGTTACATTATTTGTCTAACTTCCCTAGGACATTGTTAAAAAGAACAAAACATCTGTTATCTCAGATGGTTCACCTCATCTTCAGATAGATGTCAGACAGGTGAATTGTCCTTTTCTAGCATTAATTGTTGAAAGAACCCTAGATGACTAGTTTACATTGGTTGCTGTAATTTTAGACATCTAAGATTAAGTAAAATGGATTCTTTCTCTTAATTACTAATGGTTCTTTAAGTTCAAGGAATTAGAAATTTGAAGTTCAAGTTTGATTAGAAATTTGAAGTTCAACTTTTATTCTTGCCTCCGAGGAACCTGATGTTAACATACATCAGGCGAGATGGGATGGGAGGGGACGGGATGGGATGGGACGGGATGGGATGTTCAAGCAGGAGGGACAAGGAAAAGAGCATTTTTTGACTTCCTGTCTTCTGTCTTACTGGAACCACATATCCACCATCATCGTTTAGGGGTGTGTCAGCCCAGTGGCCGTGGCAAGCGTGTGAGTGTGACATTAAGTTTAAAGTCAACGTTTGTTGAACTGCCTTTTTTACGCACTTGCTTTTGTTCTTTAGATACCTTCTGGAGATCAGAGCTGTAAAGAACCTAGTAAGCATATAGAAACTCAAAGGAGGTGGCCCAGTTTTAGCCACCTCATTAAACTAAGTCATTCAATTACTATCCTTAGGTGCCTTTTGTATCCAGAAGAAAAATACACCAATTCAGAATACACAAGCAAGATTCTTGTTCTGATTCACCTTTGGAAAGGGTGTCTCTGTCTCTTTCTCCATTGAGCAGAGAAAAATGAATCGTGGGGCTATTAACCAGCAACCTGAGTTAATTAAATTAAGTGGAGAAATATGACTAAAGAGTACTCCAGGGTTCAGAGTAGTAACCTGAAGTGAAACCGTGCTCCTCTAACATTTCTACATGAGCTAAAAAGCACTGGTTAGTTATTCCTATTAAGCGTTGTGGAGTCAAATTTCTGAACGTGAAGTGTGCCAGCTTAAGACAGCAGTAGTTTTAGTTAATGATGTTAGTCAATATAACCCCATCATCCCTCATATTAGTGCACCTGTGCAGAGGGATATAAATTAAGCTCCTAGACATATGAAAATACAAGATACAGGACAGTATCTTTAGGGCTGTCATTAAGAAAGCAAACTTTTGTTGGAACTTTGTACAAAGTATCATTGCTTTTAAATGTCAGAAGGTCCGAGGTTTCAGGTCATAGTGAGTGTGGCTTTTATCCACTAACTTCACCACCAGTTCTGCCAACACAAACAGCTTCCTGACCTTTGCTCCCAAATCCTAATGGAGGAAAGATCCTTAAAAAAATCTAGCTAATGCCTTTTCACCATCAATCCAGGCAGAATCGATCTTTCTCTCTTCTCTTTCAGTTTTGAAGATTCTGTCATTTCAGACAAGGTATTCTGTATTATCATATGTTTGTAAATAGTTATTTCTTTATTCAAGCAGTAAAGATTTTAAAACCTGGAAGCACATCTCTTTTTCTTGTGGCTCTAAAGTCTGTGGGTATTGGCTATAAGCGTAGAACAATTTGTGGGGGTTTGGGGCAATTTTTAATTTTAGTGAGTAACTCTTTCAGTTACATTACTCAAACTACACTGTGCTTTTAGTAATGTACAGCATTTATAGAATGAAACACTATCTGAACAGCAAGGATAAAACCAGTTGATGCAGAACAACACAGAAATACTGTGCATCTTATTTGAATAGCTAGATAAAACTGTAGCTATTCTTTGGGTCAAAACTGCCAAATTTAAAGTTGTATAGTATTAGGAAACTTGAGCATGTTGAAGAAGTTAGTAGCACAGAGAGAATGAAAGCAAATCTTCCCTTTACTTTGATCAATGACAAGACTGTGTCTAAACCTTTTAAGGCAGAAGACTCATTTCATTCCTACAGTATATTTGTAATTGAATTACCTGTCAGAAAGCTGGCATAGCATGCATGCAAAATACCGTTAGTCAATCTTCAGTCTGGAGATTTTGTTGATTAACACTTCTAATAACTTGCAAAAGGGAATTATGATTGATGCAAGTTCTAAATATAAGTCTATAAAATAGCTTCTTCATTTCTAATTTGTTTAGCATTTTCAGGTGAATGTTATGGCTATGCATGGATAAACTAGTCTGCATATGAAATTATTCCAGACCTCTTTCTTGTTACCATCCTGGGAAGTCTGGTTGACTGCCATGCTCTCTAGTGGAAGTGCAGACAAATATCAGGAATTTTTGTTCTGTGAACAAAATGTTCTGGGACTTTTGACTTGAATCAGAATCAGACTTGTGAATTTGGCTTGCCGTAGCATTTGGAATTGGTGTGTGTTTCATGACTGAAGTCAGATTACCAGTCCTTCTCTGTGGCGGTTGGCTTTCACCAGTCATGGTCTTTATGCATTCATAATACAGTCAAGCAATACTTTGTGCCTGTGTAGGCCTCAGATGTTACTCTATGTGACTCAGAAACATTTTTCACATCCTAAATGAATCAGAAGGAGATTTTTCACGGCTTAATGCAAATGAATGATAAGTAAGAATCCATGTTAAATGCATGATGATTAATAAGCAGCATATGGGCTTGATCAGACAAAGAAGGACATTTGCTCACTTCATCAAAACTAATGCCCAGTGATGTCATTACATCATTTTTCATGAGGGGCCTACTTATACAAAGATACCTGGGCTTCTTGGCGATGTCAAATAGGGAACTGTCATGTATTGTAAAGGTGAGATGGAGGCTTCTGTTCTGGAGGATTTAGCAAGTTGGCTATCATAAAGTGTTTCGCCTAAATCTGATTGAAGAAAATCTGCTAATTATGTGAAAGACTAGATACCTACTTTTAAGATTAATTTCTCTCAGTGTATCTGGATTTCAAACGAATTCCCTCTGCACTAGGAATATCACTGTTATTCTTCATTTTAAATTTGAAAACCACATCTTTATTAAGAATTATATTTAGTATCTTAGTAAATATGTGATATAATATAATTATGTATGTGCCATATTTTAATCTGGTTTTATATGCTTTGCATAATTGAATGCTTAAGTTTAATCAAAATAATTTAAATGAGCTTATCGAAGAAAGGATAATATAATGGGTTGTAGCAGTGGACTTAAACCAGTCCTAATTTATTTCACATATTATACCATGCCACCAAATTACTTGCGTCACAAACTCATGGGATTTCTTGGGATTCATGAATGTTCTCAGTACATTATTGAAGAAAAAGAACTTTTTATTGGTTTGTACTTTCAGACTCTATCTAACAAACCTTTTCATCCCCAATTTCCATAACAGCATATACAACTTGCATGTAGCTGT
The DNA here is from genome assembly GCA_013398815.1 of Ibidorhyncha struthersii. Classification (NCBI taxonomy): domain Eukaryota; kingdom Metazoa; phylum Chordata; class Aves; order Charadriiformes; family Charadriidae; genus Ibidorhyncha; species Ibidorhyncha struthersii. The sequence continues at coordinate 186,779 of VZSZ01010967.1, read as the reverse complement.
TATTCTTTCAGTATACTAGAACATTAGTGGTAGTACATGTGAGCTTTGAAACAGGAACGATGGAGGAGGGAAATGGCAACACATGGTCAAGTGAGGAAGTGGTTGATGGGTTGATAAGCAAAGGGTACGGGGTGATGGAGACAGGCAGGACCTCATAATCAACAAAACAGGGCAGGAAAGAGCCCACCCCAAGTGTACGCACATGAATAAGGATGTGCTTGAGGGGAGAGCATGTGGGGGAAGCTCTCATACCTTTTCTGGGAGTTCAGTGCAAGTTGGTGGCTCTCTGAATAGCCTTAGCTCTAATGCATGGGGAACAAACAAGAGGAATTAGATGTATGTTGTGCAGCCGCAAGGCTATGATCTCATCATGATCACAGAGACCGGGTGGGATAGCTCACATGACTGGAGTGCAGCAATCCATGGAAGCACAGGGCAGAACAGCAAGGAAGGGAGGTTGCCCTTTATGTGAGAGAGCAGAGTATGCAGGGAGTCCTTCCTAGAGATGGGTGATGAACCAGCTGAGAGTTTATGGGTCAGGACTAGAGGCCCAACCAATGTCATGGTGTTGTATGGACTTCTTGATCAGGAAGAAGTAGATGAAACCTTCCAACAACTGGAAGATTCATATTCACAGGCTCTGGTTTTCATGGCGAACTTAAACCATCCTGATATCTGCTGGTTGAGCAATGCAGTAGGGCACCAGAAATCCAGGAGGTTTCTGTAGTGCATTGATGACCAGAGGGAAAGTCTGGAGCAAGGACTCAGCAGAGGATGATCAGATCAGGGAACATTTACATGAACTGGACATGTACAAGTTGTTGGCAAGTGACAAGATGCACCCGTGAGTACTAAATGAACTGGTGCTGACTGATGTGATTGCAAGGCCACTCAGTAATATTTGGAACATCATGGCAACCAGGGGATGTTCTTGAAGACTAGAAGAAAGAAATTGTCACTACTATCTTCAAGAAGGCCAAGGAGGATCTGGGGAACTAGAGGCTTGTCCACCTCAGCTCAAACCCTGGGAAGGTGACAGAGCAAATAATCCCGGAAAACATTTCCAAACATACGGAACAAGAGGGTGATTGTGAATAGTCAGCGTGAATTTACAAAAGGGAAATCGTGCCTGACCAGCCTGATGGCCTTCTTTCATTAGTTGACTGGCTCGGTGGCTGAGAAGAGAACAGCAGATGTTCTCTCTCTTGTCTTTAGGTAAGACTTTCAGCACTCTCTTCTGAAATATCCTCATAGACAAACTGAGGAAGTACAGCCTAGGTAAGTGAACAGTGAGGCAGGTTGAAAACTAGCTGAATGCCAGGCTTGGAGGGTTGTGATCTGTGACACAAAGTCCAGCTGAAGTCAAATCACCAGTGGTATACACCTGGGGTCAATATTGTGGCAGTACTGTTTAACATCTTCATTAGTGACTGGGATGATGGGACACAGTGCACCCTCGGCAGGTTTGCAGATAACAGAAAGCTGACAGGAATGATTGATAGACTAGGTGGGTGTGATGCTATTCAGAGGTCAGAGAGACCTTGACAGGATGGAGAAATGGGTCAATAGGAACCTCATGAAGTTCAACAAGTGAAAAGCAAAATCCTGCATCTGGGGAGGAATAACCCCGTGTACCATTATACATTGTGGGCTCACAGCTGGAAAGCAGCTTTGCAACTGGAAAGTAGCTTTGCAGGAAAGACCCTAGGATCCTTGTGGATGCTAAGTTGAACCTGAGCCAGCAATGCCTCCTTGCATTAAAGAAGGCCAACACCACCCTGGGCTGCGTAAGGAAGAGTGCTGATGACAGGCTGAGGAACGTGATCCTTCCTCTCTACTCAGCTCTAGTGAGACACGTCTGAGTCCAGTTCTGGGCTGCCCAGTACAAGAGACCTGGAGCTACTGGAGCAAGGGCCATGAAGATGATGAAGGAGTTGGAGCATCTGTCATACAAGGAGAGGCCGAGAGAACTGGGACTGTTCAGCCTTTTTATATCAGTCTCTAAAATTGACCATGCTATTTGGTATCATGTGAGTAGGATTAAAACATACAACTCCCTCTAGCTCTTTGTGACAACTTGGTAAGATAGTAATCAACCATTTTGAGCTGATAAATGAGCTTGTAGTGACCAATTCTCAGGCTTATCTTTAACGGATACCTAAGACCGGACATAAGTAGATCTTCAGGAATGTTGTTTCATTAAACCTCATCTTTATTAGGTGACACATGGAAGCATTTGGTCATAACTCAGTCCTGTTTTGTAGTAGGTGCTGTCTGTAAGCCAATTCTCCCTACATTTGTTCTGTCCTATATATAAGAACACAGGACTGGAAGGGACCTCTCTGAAGTCACTGAATGTAGCCTCTGCTATCACAAAGAACTAAATCGCAATCACATATTTTCAGGATCCACCTTCAACTTAATTGGTTGCTTTTGCACCCACTTATTTCAGAAGATTTTCCAAATATAATTTCTTTGATGCTCTGGAATTTTCTTTCAATTACAGGGTATATTTATTCACGGGGAGTTTAAACATGTTATTCATGTTTATCCCTGTGCCAATATTGGCATCTTATTTAGATAGCTTTTTCCTCCCTTTTATTTACTCCCTGGGGTATCGTAGCAAGCAATCATAGCTCAATGATTTAACTAGCTGTTGTTTTACTCAGTTACATATTACATCCTTTCTATTTTGTTGGTCATCCTAGCAGCCCTCCTCTCCCTGTCTCCAGTCTGAATGAAAACTTCTTGAATTGGTGTGACCAGTAGCGTAGATGAGGTCTCCTGCACAGTGTCAGTAATTCTGCCCTCACCAACACATGGAAGGATCTGTTTGCTTTTTTCGTAGCTGTAATACTTGGTTGTGCTGGTTGTGTAGCAATTGGCCAAAATGGTCAAAAACTGTAAGCAAGCTGTGCCTTGGGAGGCATAGTTATAGCTGGATGATTTCCTCAGTTCCCAGCCTCTCCTTCAGAGCCTTTCTCCTCGGATATTGAGTGTGCATGAAGAATTAGCTGATGGTGTGGACCATGGTGGTGTTCTCTTCAGCACCCAGATCCTTTCCTCTGCAGGTTCTCCTTGCCACTTCAAGCAGGAGGAAATCTGAGAAACTTAGGTCTTTTTTCTATCCCCTTGGAGTTTTGATTAGCAGTAGTTAATGAGAGGGAAGATCTGCTGAATCCAAATTAGCTTTCAGATATAACTGTAGTTTCCAAATATCCTTAACTTTTTTTACTGAAAAAGAACTGTCTGCTAATTAATGAATCTGCTGTTCATTTCTTTCTTTTAAAAGGAATGAACTTATTAAAGTTGGGTTTGACCATGACTGAAGATTCACAGTAGAAGTCTGAATGTCACTGTGAAACTGAAGATAACACAGCTAGGGTATCATGCAACGTTAACTTTTTGGATCCACAGTTTTTGCCCAACTCCAACAATTATTCCTGTTTGTCAGCAGGGATTAGGAGTACCCTCTGCTATGTCTATGTCAGTCTTTGAGAAAATAACCTAATGTACCTTCTGCTGATGGCTCCTGCTCATGCAAGGAGCTAATTAGATATGAGGCCATTTAAATATTTTCTTTTCAAGGTATTTGGGAAGTTTCCTAGTTACTGGGACATGTAGGACACTCCCTAGCACAGGATAGGTTCCCTGTCCTTATGCTGTTTTATGTTTTGTCCTGTTTATTACTGTGGAACCAGTTTCTTCGAGCTCTTAAGGTGATGAGCTTGCAAACTCTAAGCGAGGCAAAGGCTCACAGTGACTCAAATAAGACCTCTCCCTTCCCCGCTTCTAGACTTGCCCAGAGACATTCTGCTTGGAGTTCATTAGGAAATGGTGAGTGCTGACTGGCTGCTTTTCTGTGCTTGTAACTCCCTCTTATTTAGTAATGTTTGTGCATGTAGATCCCCTTTTCTTTTCAGAGTTTCATTTCATGCTGCTTATTATGCTATTCTCTTACATAAAATGCTCAGTGTCTTTAGTGTGAAGCCAGATGAAATAACTGGAGGTTTGCCATCTCATTGAGGACAAACAGCAGCAGATCTCTCAAGGATATGTAGCCAGAGAGCACTCTCTGGATTGGAAATAGATTTTCTCCCATTGATTTTCCATCCTCCTACATAGCATATTGGAGCTAGTTTAATACAATTTATGGTGATGAGGAAGAATGGAGAGGAGAGAGTCTGAAGGGTCTTCTGACCTCTTCTCAGCCTTCCCAGTAGCCTGTTACCATCATAAATGTATGTGATGTGACCTGTGCAATAAAGTTGTACAGTCCACCCTCTGTTTAGGCTAGGGCTGCATCCGTCCTTGTCAGCTCACTAATTCACTTGAAATGCAGCAGTACTGCACCACAAAGCCAGCTAAGCAAAGATTAACTTCATGCCATGACAGTCAATGACATAATACACCAAGACTTTTCATGCGTTTCGGTTGATGAGACTGAGGTTTGTGTTGAAATAAACCCACTCATTTCATGTTAATTACAAATGAAATTAAAATCTGTATATTAAATTTGTGCTACAGTGTACAGGATATAGTTAAGATTCGTCACTCAGGGAAAAAACAAAATGTAAAATCTTTTAATTATTATTATAGATATTGCAAACAGAACTAGTGGAGGCAACGACTGAAGAACACTGCAGTTTATTCATCAATAAAAGCAAATCACCTGGAAAATGGGAACAAATTTGCAGGTAGTTTCAAACTGGCTTTGTGTGGGATATTCACTACCACACTCATGATCTAAACCTAGGAGAGAATCCTGAAAATGTGTTGAATATTGCAGATTTTTTTTTTACCTTGCGTATGCTTGATCCCATGTTCCTTATACAACCCTGTGTAAGGGCAAGTTCACGTTATATAAAGAAAGGATTAAGCTATATAAATTTGCAGTGAAATATGAAGTACTGTAGCTTAGCTGGAGAGGGATCCATTTGGGCATACTAGGCCAAACTGGATGTTGCTGATTTTTATAGCTCTCACTACTTTTATTCTGTATAAAAATAAATATTATTCTAATTATGCAAGATGCTGTCAGTCCAGATCATTGTCTGGCAAAGGAGACGTTGTCATGCACTTGAATACATGTTGGTTCCTCATTCCAGGATTTTGAGGGCCTTCAGGGTGTCATACTAGAAGACATAGTAGATTCATCTAGTATACTATATATGCTGCAGCACTGCCAAACAGATTTAAAAAAATAATCTTATTACTTGCTTACCTGCTTCATGCCTAACTGTATGCCATCAGGTGTTAATGATCACAGTGTTCTAGCAGTGTGCTCATCTGGGTCTCTTTCTCAGTAGAAGTAGATGCTAGCAATATATGAAGGGCTAGATGCCAGTGACTACAAATCTCTGCAGCTCCACAAACAGCAGTGTGGCAATATCAGTCTGCATCATGTTGGAAATCTGGTTCTTAATTGGTCTTTTCAAAAGGTTGTTTTTTGCATTTGTGGTTAAATTCTGACACATGCAGCATTTCAAAACACCACTGTGGAAGACCTGTTCCACATTTCTCAGGCCTAAAGCACTGCACAATCAACTACATACCTGTGGCAGAAATTATGAATTCTGCAGCATATATATTCACATATGAATCAGATCAGCCTTTCTTTTTGGGAAATTTTAACTCCAGATAATTACAGGTTGTCACATTTCTAAAGAATCTTGGACTAAATTCTCATTTGCACTCATCTTCCATATTATATCTGCTTCAAAGCCTGCAATAGCTAAGCACTTGCAAATTTATAGATGGCTGCAGCTGTAATTTATCACCTGGAATGTGGACCATCAGAATCCATGCTTCAATATGATTTTTTCATCAACTGTCAAAGCCCCAGTGCAGAGGCACTCATTGAAACAATACTCATTTCTGATTATAAGTTGAACTGGCGTGGCTTTGGGGAGATAATACTGAAGTTGTCCTCTTTTCTGAAGTTTTCATTTTTATGATTTTTCATCATCAAAATTATGAGAGAGTTCCCAATTTATTTTTTAAATTATATCTCTGCAAATTTTGCCTGACTGAAGAGTATTTCTTGACCTGAGTATTTCTTTCTCTTGACAACTAGTAGATCCTGCACTTTTCAGGTACTTTTTTTTTTAAGGTGACGAGGCTGTACTTCACATACATATGAAATCATTCATCTTCTATGTAAAGATGTATCTTCCTTTCTAAGGAAGAAATATGAGGTACTAGAACTAGGCTACACTGATTAAAGTAATTCTTATATTTATAATGCAATAATACATTTCTTTTATAGCTATTAAAGTGTCGAATCAAATTTCAAGCCTCACACTTTAACCTACAAGATTAACTTTTAGGTTTTGAGTTACAGTTCAGTAAGCTGTAACTGAAAAACTGTGTAACGTTTGTGATTATAGAGAGACTTCTCAGCTTCCTCGGAACTAAATATCTGTTTTCTAACTTCAATGTGTGGCACTGCATTTTCTTATACTATTGTCTATTACATTATAGTCCTCTAGTACTAGATGGCTTCCAAAGGCCAAAGTTTTTTAACCTATGTAATTTTTCACTTAATAATATGTTGAGTGGGACTGAATTCTTTAAAGTCAGATAAAAATTTACTTGTGTCTTTTGTTGGCCCTTCTTCAAGTGTGTCTCCTACTAGTGTGGACAATGCACAGTGTTCCCCAGGATGAAATTTATTGAATGACTTTCTGTTTCTAGAACTTCCTGTGATCCATTTTTTCAGCTTAGACTTGTGGGCAGATTTTTGTTGCTTCTAAGCGGAAGAGGGAATTACCTTAAACTGCTTCACCTTAAAGAAAATTCTATTGCTAATTTTCGTTCTTCCTTGAAAACGTTGAGCCAGTCTATCCACAATTTTTTGTCATGCCCAAAAAGTAAAATAATGCTTGTATTGTAAGAGAGACTTCACTGTAGTTTGCTGCTTCTTTTTTGTCTAGCTATCTTTCACAGAATTCCAGGTTTGTACCCTGTGTGTGACTCAGAGACTCTAGTAGAGCAGAAAAACATAGTTTTGGGTTTGGTTTTTTTTGTATATTCTTTCTGGTTTAACTTCACTGGCCCTTAGAGTAAGGAAGGAGAGAGTTTTGCAGAGGCAGATCAGACATCCAGCTCAGAGACTCATCAAAACAGAAATTCTATGATTTATTCACCAGTTTGACCTAGTGTTGAAGCCAGCTTCCTCTTCATGGAAAGAAAGGAGGTTTTGTTTCAAGGCACCGTTACAGAGCTCAAATTGCCGGGATTCCCTGGTGATCTGGGATCTCAAAATGTTTAAATTGTCACTCTACATATTGACAGTGAACATCACCAAGGGATAGCCAGCAGAGCACAGTGGTCTGATTCTTCGTTGGAAGGTTCTCTGTTTGGGATCTTTGCTTTTGTCATGTTGATATTTGTACTAAGATGGATATTTGTGGGGAATTTGCAGGGAACTGAGCGTCTGAAGAGTATCTTCATGTCAGCGAGCTTAGCTGTGTGTGGGGAGGGGAGAATAAATGAGGAGATGACTAATAGCTTTTTCTGTCGCACAACAGTAACAAGCAGCAGTCAGTGACCATCAGCAGTAAGGGGAAGGGAAGGGTAGTGAGCTACAGACTACACGTGCAAGGAGAACCAGGTGGTTTCAGTGAAGGATGAAAGAGTGCTGCCCACAACTGATGAAAGGTTGTGGTTGGTGATTTATAGCCCAGGTTCAGTGAAATAAATAGCCTGTGCTGTGCTGTGCCACATGTGCTTTGCTGGAAAGAGAAAGATTCAAGTCCATGGTAGCACTTTGCTGAATCAGGATGTTAAGCACTTGTTTCTATGTTTTATTCTGTCTGGCTGGACTTCTGCATTGCATTGAGCACTTGCATTGAATTGTCAAGCACTTTTCCATTCCTATTAGCTTCAGGAATTAGATTCCCTCAGCACTTGTATTAACAAGCTAACTAAGCACATGGAAATAGTGACCAACTGCTTTGATTTCCCAAATATTTTGTAACAATTAGTTATTTGTAATTTTTGAATACAAGCTATTAAAGCCAGAATTAGAACGAAGATATTATACTGCTTTAGCTTTTGTTCAGCATGAGTAAAACAGTAATGGAATTCCAGTTTGACATAAAAAAAAGACTGTTATAAATACAGGAACACAACTTGTATATTTATGACACTAATTATATTGCTGATAATTTGCCCATGTATGACTGTTTCTTTGTAGTCAAGGTTTCTGCTGTAAACAAGACATATAGGGTCACTAAGCAGAGACTGATTTTCTTATATAATGTAATAAGCGACATTTATTGTGCAGTGGCTTCAGTGATTTATAGTTCTGTGTTTAAATACTGAGATTAATTAGTTGATATTGCAATGGAAAACATCTTCCCTCCCATAGCTAGAATGGGAGCATCCATAACGTAGCCAGTGCTGCTGACAGACTGAAGACTTTCCCTGGGTCTTACAATTAAAAATAAACAATAAAAGCCCTCATTGGATTCATAGCCATATTTCTGCTATGTTTTCAGAAGATTTCTTTTCATCTTGGAATTTTCCATTGCAAAGATTTTATTTAAAAACAGAATGTTTAAATTAACATTTTACTATGTGACTGATGTTAGCATTTATTCAATCCAAAGAGCATCTCAATATTACTGATGCAGTGAATGGCATATGGGGTAACATTATAAGCAGCAGTATTTTTCAAAGCATAGGATGCTTTAAAATCATCAACGAATCTTACTCACTCAATAGTTGCTAATCAAACTGCTACTGCAAGTATAAAATTAGGTAAAATCAAGACCATCAACAGTGGGTACTAGATTCAATCGTTTTTTTGATGTAGGGTTTCCAGTTTTAGTATGCTCATTTGCACTGTGTGTTGCATCTGCAAGTACGTTGTGTGTTCCTGGTACATGTTTCCATTAGTGCTGTGCTCTCAAAAGATATACAAGTATTAACTAAAACATGGAGAGTTGATAAAAAAATAAATTAATCAAGCTCCGTTCAACTTTAGTATTTATCACAGTGGAAAGACCATGCATACAAGATGTTTTGGAACAATTCAATTACTGGAGTGTCACAGCCTATCAGCTCAGACTGCAGTCACCCCCCTCCTCCTCTGTATCTTCATGATCTTCCCCTACCCACAGCGTCCAGCTGGCAGACCAAAGAGAAGAGATAAGTACTGAGATCATATAGCAGCCTTTCTTAAGCAGGGCACCTTATTTAATGTATCTCTTATCTGCCTAGTTACCAGACTTCACAAAACGTGTAAAACCTTAGTATCTTCAACTCTTTTCCAACGGATCAGTTCTGGTTGAAATTCACCATCATGAGCCAGTAGGGGAATAAGTGATAGAAGCTGTAAGAATTGCATAAGGAACACAGGAAACAAGGCTAAAAGCTCAGAAATTTCACATCTGAGTTAAAAAATTAAGTCACTAGTTTTTTTCTTTTCTCTGAATTGGAAGTTTATAGGCCAAAAAATAATTCGACTTTCAGAGAAGAGTGGGATAAATAGCAGTTGAAACTCTTTAACAAGTCTGTACTCAAGATAGCGATGCATTTTTACAGGCATTAGTAAATTTTTAATAGTCATTTAGAACATTATGCTCTAGAAAACTAGCATAATGGTAACATTTTAAATCTGGACTTAAAAAGCACAGTAGTTCATCCTTTTATTTACAAGTTGGGAGTTTGACTGCTTTGTGTGCTTAACAAACTGATACTTTTATTCAGCTTCCCCTAGAGGGGTAGCTGATACTTTTCAATACAGAAAGGTCTTTTAAATGATTACACTGCTCTTGATTTTTTTTACACACACCAAAAGTTCAAGCTGATGGAAAACTTGTCAATCTCCAGTGTAACTGTGTTGAGTAGTAGTGCTATGACTGCTACTTTACTTAAAATACAACAATTTAAAATTGAGAAATATGGATGTGAGACAAAACAGTCCAAGCCAAATTGTCTTGAAAGATAATACAATTTTAATATAGTGCAAAATGCAACTTGTGGCTAATGGAAATTCCCTAGCAGGGTTAGCAAAGACTAAGAGCTTCATGGATGGGGATAATTGCGTTCTAGCTGTTATCGGATCTGAGAAATGAAGGAGCGTCTTTTTAAAACTTCAGGGTGGTGATAGTGTTCATTCTTGCAAAGAAAGAGTATTTATGCCAGCAAAAAGCCTGATCAAGACATTTAGGCAAAGCTGTAGGGATAAAACCTCTCTAGGAACCTTTACAGCATTGGGCAGCTTTAAGACTTGGTTGTCTCATCTGCATTCCCAGCTGTCTGAGAAGGAGGGAGTGCAGCTGTAAAATTTTTCCTGATCTAAATGATCTTCTGTTGGCAATAGAGAAACTATAATATTGTGACGTGGTCAGAGTTTGTTAAGAAAGCTAAAAGTATATAGCTGAGGACAGGTTACCCAAACCATAACACAGAAACTCAGGTAGAAATAGACAATGGTAAGATCAACCAACTCTGGCACTGGAGTACCATCACATTGCCTATTCTGGACATGTCCCTGCTTCTGGATTTTCCCTGCCATAGTATCCGAAAGTATTTGTCTGTATTTTGCGGTTTGATTCCCTTTTTGGAGTGCTTGGTTTAATCACGTAGTGGATACACAGCTAGTCATATACAACAGCTTTATCCCAACATACTATCTCAGGTCAGCGACTGGCTGTGCCCGGACCAGGAGTCCCGCCTTTCAGGGCTCGTGAGGTTGGGCACAACACCACTAAGTGCAGCTCTGTGGCTTCTCACTGCAGAGCTGGTTTGTTTACAGGAAGCTTTTGGTCCCTGTGTTGCTTCATGGCTTCATATCAAGAGTGTCTCCACAGGATAGTTACTATATGGACTGTTTTCTTTTGAACAAGTGCTGGAAGAAAGTGTGTAGTAATTAGGTTTGAGAGTGAACTTTTGCATTGGCCTGTGATCTTATCGTTAGTCTCAGTGCCTCCAAATACCATAACTTATGAGTAGTTGGAAGAGAAGTTCAAGCACAGTGAAGTTATCAGAGTTCAGCCAGCACACTGAAGGTATGTTAAAGGTATAAAAATTACTTAGATGTAGAAAGTCAGAAAACTACAATTTTAACAAAGTTTGGCTGGCTAAGCAATTCAGTACACTCACTGAAACTGATAAAGACCAGAAATGGAAGAATGATCAGCGAGTTGGCTCAAACAGCTGTCAGAATAAATTTAAAATCACCAAAACCCCTCAGTCTACAATACTTCAACTGAAAACAGAAAGGACAAATTTACTTCTGATTTGTTAAGTTTAGGGCTGTTGCCTCTTCAGTTCTTGACATATTAGAATAAAATGTGTTTTTATAAAAATTCACCTGATTAAAAATGTAGCCTAAAATGGAAAGACAAAAACCCAACATTTTATGGCTCTTTGATCAGTGTTTATATTTTTAAAAACTCAGGACAAAAATAGCAGGATTTTTGTTTACATATATGTATAAAATATTCCACCATTTCTACTGCTTACATGGAAATGCTTTTAATGGCATAAAACACTAAATTTGAATTTATGTAATATAAAGAATGCCTATTAAAGAAAACTTTCACAAAATGTATATTAAAAGAATATGAAGAGTGCGAAGCGAAGTGTGGAAAGATAGGAAATACTGGAACTGAGCCTGCCTGTGTAAACCTGTACTTTTTCTGTGTAGACATAGTCATTTAATTAGTCTCACACTTCTTTCTGTGTAAGTTGCCTCAATCACTGCATGGTATGGGCCTGTCCCAGGGGTAAATGAAGACAGTGCACATAAAGAGTTGGTCTCTTTGTTACAGAAGCTAGAACTTGTTTAGAGAANGATGGACAAGTCACTTCAAACATGTCTTCATTGGTGATCATATGCTGTCTGTTGCATGTGAGTTTATTCTGGCTTGGTGCTGTGAATTCAGTCCCCTCATCATGTGGAAAGTTTGGAGCAAAACCCACACATGATTCTTTAACATTCTGGTTTGTTTAACCAGGTTACATAGTAAAATGATTGCACAGTTTATATGATTGATGGGTTCACCACGCAAAATGGAGTGAATGGCACATGCAAAAGCAGTGTTTTCTCTGCAAAAGTGAGGCAATAGTCAGTGTTTTGTTGCTACAAAAGATAAACTGACCATCTCATGGGAGGGTCATAATATAATAAATACTTGTCATGGTATGTTGGAAGGGCTTTCGTTAAGTCTCAGGAACCGTTTTGTCTTCAGAAAGAGCGATGAAAAGAATTTATTCCCCAAGTTTTCTTACTCTCTTCCTACTTCAATATCACCACTGAACTCTTTCCTTCCAGGGATTATTGTTCATCTCACTTTTTTGCACTCCAATCAGATGACTTTGTCTTGGGTCATGCCTGATGGCCAACAGAGAAGATGCAGCCTCCCTGCATCCTGGATGGTCCCCCTAACTTTCCCAGATCCAGACTAGCCAAGAGAAGCAATTCCTGGAAAATACTGGCTTTCTGCCTCTAGCCTTGAGGCAAAATAGTAATATTCAGGAAATGTTCAATCTATTTAGCCATAGGAGCTGTGAGTGAGCGCAACACTGCTTTGTAATAGAAAGTCTCCTGGTATCTTAGCTATTGAAGTCTCTTAACATGAGAGTTATGACTTAAAGATGTTGGTTTACCAACTTTACAGATACTCAAAGGAACAGAAAACAGTTTGTGCTCATTGGCATCTTTCAGTCAGGCACCAGCCCTAAGTACTTCTCAAAGCGAAGTGGATTTGTTTATTATGCGACAGTACAATAGGGACTTTTTTTCTTTTTAATTCCTTTAAAAGGACCAGACAATCTGTCATGGTATTTCAGCTGGAACTTAGAAATAAAAGAAGAAATTCAACCCTGGGCAGAAACCAGGCATGGAAAATCGCTACCTAAATTTTTAATATTTGACAAATTTGAAGAATAGATGTAACTAACAGGCAAGACAGTAATGTTATAACTGACTGGCATTTTGCATCTAAAATCTCCACAGTGTTAGCATCCACTGCAATACTTGAAGTAAATTGGCAATCCTACTTTGTTTCTGATTATCCAAATTACTGCAGCTCTAAAACGAACACCAAAACTTTTTCATTATCTAGCGCGCTTCCCAATTTCATTAAAGAGAGAAACATTTTGAACATGTACGGCAATTAATATTGCTTCTTAGGTGATGTCTCCTGGGGCAAGGGCAAGCAAACTGATGTAACCTGAGTCACAAATCGTGCTTTTTGAGGGGGGAAATAGAGGGCAGTAACCTCCAAATTATTATAATGGAGGCAAGGTATATGAAAACAGTTAAACTAAGCTGCTTTAAAAGTATTATGTATACTTTTTACCCCCAAACAGTGTATTACAGATGGAAACTTCTGGTTCTGAGGTCATTTATGTACAAAACCAAGGTGAAGCCAGAGTAATTAATGTTCTAATTATTCGTTATCTAAAGATAATGATTTTTTCAAATCCATCATTATAAACTGCTTTATGTGTCTGTCAGAGGGGGAGGGAGATGGAGTCTTTAATCCCTTCAGAACATCTGTACATGAAAAATGTACTAAGGAGCATTGCTTGTGCATTTTTAATTATCTAATTATGCTTCCTCTTTCAAAGAAACTGTCATGTTACCAGCAGCCTTTCTTAATGATTTGAAAAAGACTGAAAAATAATTTTGATTGGTTTTTCATTTAATTATTGCAGTTGATTAAGATGAAATATAATTCATAAACTTTTAGTATAAGAACATTACACTAACAGTTTTAAAAGGCAGAACATGTTATTTTTAGAATGGAGATACATAGGAAAATAGTTTTAGCCATGGCTCAGACCTCAGAGTAGCTCTCACTTGCTTTATCGTCATCTCAGTTTATCTTTTTAAATTTTTTTTCTGTATTTTCTCTGTTAGTCCTGTCTTTCCCCTGCTCTGTTTAGCCTTTCAGATGTTCCTCCTCCATTCCCTATTTTGGGGTTATTGCCTGTTCCTATTATTTACTTTTGTAAAGGAGCAGTGAGCAATCTATTCCATATTAATGATGTAGCCTTTTTAAACGAAGAGCAGGGAGATCGCAGGTCCTTCAGTACCTTATGCTTTGAAGGGAAAAAAGCAATGCAACATGTTGTAGCAGGGAGAATTAGATATTATTGATGAATGTTATACAAAGAAAGAAAAACTGGTGAATTCAGCTTTCTTGCTACTGAAGAAAGTTTCCTCCATTCAGTGGTGAGCATAAAAAACTCAGCATTTTCGTATTTGTTATACACACCTCCCCCAGTATGTATTTTCTGGTTACAGATTTAACATTTACGTGCTTACTATGTTTGGTACACTTGAACTTAACACATACATGGCTATTTGCAGTCAAGTTTGGGTCATTTGAGCTGTTTGGCCTTTGATTCCCATTAGCCTGTCCGCATCAGCATTAATAGCAATACTTAACCCTGAGCAGTGCCCCTGCAGTAACTAACTGCTTTTGTGTTGGTTTCATTTTATGATTCATGTGATTAGTTGGCCTCAGGCTGACAGTGCCGTGGGTGTGCACAGGTGGACACATGGGCTCCTGCGTACAGAGACAATTGCTCTGCTTTTTTCAGAGAATATAAATTAACTTGATGAAATGTTCCTGGAAAATAATTAAAATCTGCTTATCTTTTGATAAGGACTTCAGACTTCCTTTTTGAATTATTATTCTTTCATTTCATGGAGAAATGCTAGTTTTGCAAGTTTAAAAAATAGAGATCTGTCAGGGCTGTGAAACTTGCACAATTCGCTGGTCAGTGTTACTGAGAAAGGCATTTTCACGAAACAGATTCAGGTACTGTATTCCAACATGGAAATTTCCTGATCTTCCAAAGGAGGATGTTAACCAGTTGAGCTCCTAGAGGAAACTTCTGTAATGAAATCTTCCCCAACCGTTACCTCGGTGAGAGTTTACACTTTGAATGCAATGGGGCAGGGACTGTGTCATTCCGGAGGCAGTATCTGTGTCACTGAGTAGCATTTTTTGACAATATAGGAATATTATCAAGAGTAGATATAATAATTTACAAGAGTTACTGAATTTCAACTATCATAATCCACCAATAGGACTCCAATTTGCTGACTTTACAGGAGAAACAAGTTTTTTTTCTGATTCTAATAGCTACTTCATGGATTTAATATATGATCAATATGCAGGTTAGATCAATATGTAGTTCCAGTTGGTACAGACTGTACAAAATTATTACTGCATTGAACCAACTGACTTCTTTATGGTCTAAAAAAGTCTCTTGACTAACTAGAGAGAATTTTGATATAGGATATATGTTTGTCGTTTGGTTGGTAAAGCACCATGTTTGAATTAATTTATGAAATACCATAAATTGCACAGTAATTAATCTTGCAGCAAATGTTATATATCATATGTAAATGTAGCTATGTATTCTAAGACTGGCAGAGCAATTTGTGGATAGGTAATTTAGAGTTTGGATTTATTAATTATATATCATATAATACTAATAACAAGAATTAGTTTCTTTTTAGAAATGTAATGTTCCTCATTATAAAGGAGTGCTCATCTGCCCTTTGGTCCACAACTATTACATGTTTAGGAGGTTATTAGTATTCATGAGCTACCTCATTGCAAAAGGGTGCCACAGTGGCTATGAATGAGGATGTGATTCTGCATTCAGCAGCAGAGAAAGGAAGCTTACTAGCTCGTGCTGGTGAAGGCCAGGGATTCTGTTGAAAGATTCAAGTTACTACAACTGTGCGGAGAGAGCTTACATTAAAATATCATCTATATGGCAAGGAATACAGGGGATTATTTATTTACTCATAGCTTGCATTATTGGAAAAATGGATGGAGGAAAAATGAGTGACCATGAAAATAAACACCGAAAGTGTTTTTTTATAAATCGTCAGTAAGTCTAAAAGAATGAAGGAAATACTGTAATTTTAGCAATGGCTAATCAGTTAAGATGTTTTCCCTAAGAGGATATACTTCCAGATATTATATAGGTGAGTTTATGGGGAAAGTTTGTTCTAGCTTCCCATGTCTTACTATCTTTCTTTTTCAGGTGACATGTAATATTGTCAGGTATTTTATGTAGTTACTGAGAAATACTGAGTGTATATCTACATAGTAATTTTCTCAATCCGAATAATTTGTCCAGTATAATTTTATGCATCTTGAAAATATATATATGTATTAGATATCTGTATGTAGAAAGATATACAATGATTTAATACATGTAATTGGCTTTGTTTCAGTGCTGTATAGATGTGTATGCTATAGTTTAATATAAGCAAGTATAATCCACAATGTCCTTGTAGTGTGTTCATTTTACAGAATTTACCTCAGGGTTAATTTTTATGGAAGCTTGTAACTCAAACTACTCTTTGAGTAAGTTTATTATTGTGATAGTTCATTCTTCATTCCCACGAACACAAGTATAACTTTCCAGTTGCAGCAGCTTGCAAAACTGAAATTGCTGCTTTCTTTCACAACTCTGATGGCTGACGTGTAAATACAGTCTTGGTGTTTCCTTGTGCAGTACAGATACCACTTTAGATAGGATCTTTCTCAACTGTGTAGGTTTCAGCCGGCAAATGGAAGCATTTTTCCTTTGGTAAAGGGAGCGGTGTCTTCCCGGCTGATGCGGGACCCTGGGGGCGGTGGGGGGCACCGGTGCTGAAGGACAGCTCCGGGAGTCCCGGCCAGGGGGCAGCTCTGCTCCTCTGGGGTCAAAGGTGTTTTGGAATCAGTGGTTTACTTCCATTAAAAAATAAAAATAAAAATATATTTAAAAAACCTCCAAACCAAACAAAATCAAGTGACTCTTTTTTCCGTGCTAAATATCTGTGAAGTACAACAGAGGCACAGATGGATTGTCTATAACCATTTTTAATATCCACACTGATGATGTTATGCCAATAATTAGAAATAGCATAAGATTTTTGCTGAACTAGTCAACAAAAGAATTGCTAAAGATGGTAAAATAACTTAAAATAAAAATGTAGTGAATTATTTCATTTAGAAATAAAGGGAGTATACTGATAAGTATGTTGCTCTTAGTTATCCTGTGACTAAAAGCTATATATATTTATTCTGTTATGATAACTAGGTTTGAATCAACAAAATAACTTAATAATTTACCAATTTTAGCCACAGGCCTGCAAAAACTTGCATCTGCATTTAAATGAATGTGTCAATAATACCAGCAATTCCAGTAAAGAAAAATAAAATTTTAGGTATGTTATTATCAGACAGGTTAAGTGCAAAAGGATATATGTGAATTCATGCAGGTCTTCTGCTTCTTTGTGCTTCATGAATTAAACTTTAGCTATAATGAAGAAAGTAGAAGTGTGAGCTAGGAGCTATTTCTCCAAGTGATAGTCAGTAATGGAACGGAAAAATATTGTGTTTTAAGGGTACTCAATTAGATGGTATAAGAAGACTGAATTTTAAATATCTGTTCTTTTGATACCATTCCAATTAATGTCAAATAATAAACTATCCCAGGGATTAGATGAATGCAAAGGAATCTTAGTCTGTTTACTTAGTTATGACAAGGGGAAGTATTTGACAGTTGTAGGATTTGATCCTTGGTCCTATCCCATTAAGGCTGTTTCTAGCAAACCAATAGCTGGTTTATACTAGAAGTACACTAGAACATATTTCCTAGGAAAGTAAGACTTGATATTTGCAAGGGGAAAACAAGTACAAGATTTACCTGAATTCCAAATATCTCAATCTTTTTTTTTATTAAGGTGAATCTTCTAGGTCCCTCTACCTGTCACAAAGAATGAAAATTGAAATTTATGTGGGTCTTTGAAGAAGCAATTAATCTAATATTCAGAAATCATTCATAGTCCTTGAATTAGGGAATTAATACATCAAAAATGGGATTTTCCTAAAGTTATGATACTATCAATGCTTATTTCTCAGTTGATGGACATCATTGTCTCCTAAACTCTTATTAAATGCTGTGAGATTAGAGCATTCAGCTCTGTTGTACAAAAAAAGTGAAAACTGGCATAAAAACATCATAAGATTAGTACTTGTTATATTCATAAACACTTGAAATGCAGTAAAGCAAAGTCAGTAGTATGATAAACAATTATTTCTTTAATTGCATGGCATATTTTATAGTCCATTAAACTTTATTGCTGTGATAGGTTTATAGATTAGCAAAGTACATGTCAGTATAGCTCAAATGTCAGCAGATGCTCTCAAAAGAAGTATTTTCAGTTTCTCCCCTCTCTCTTACTAAAGTATTGATGTGCAAACTCAAGAGTTCCAGAATTGGCAACAGCTCCATGGCTCCAAATGGGAACAAAATGACTACAGAAAGCTTTGAGTAGGGGGCATCATCAGCATCGCAGAAATAGTCACTGAAATCCAATTCCAAGCGCTGCTTGAAAGGAATTTTCCATGTGGAACGGAGTTATCCCTGTCTAACCAAAGTAGGTAGTTGGATCCCTGCAAATGAGGTTTGTGTGATTCTGCTCCCGCCAAGTAACAGACTGCTTTTGGTCTGTCCTCTGCTTGAAATGGCAAAGTGACTCTTCCTCCAGAGAAGCAAACCAGTCAAGGGTGTTGTCTTCTAGCACCCTATGGGCACAAGCGTGGGGCCTTGTTTCCTCAGCAGAGGAGGAAAAGGGACTCAGCATCGGAAAATGGCTGATGTAGGAATGATGTTGGCAAGCCCTGGTATAATGAATTAAGGATCAAAGTTTCTGTTGGAATACAGGGATCATGTGACAGCACTCCAAGCTAATGATGCAGGTTGATTGCATATTCAGATGGTCTTATCACACTGTACATTTGATGTCTAGTTTTAAGGTTTTCTTGATAAGTGTGCAAGTTAGTAGCATAACTTCTTAAAGTGAAAACATTTCTTAAGATTTTCTGGCCATAATCAGATTTCTGTGCCAGAGCTATGGACCAATACCCAGCCCCAAAATTAAGAAAGATAAACTACACTAAATCTTCTCAAATTGTAGAAAAATATTTTTGTCAGAAATTTCAGCATGAATTTTGTGATATTCATCACTGCTTTTTAAAATTAATTTGCTATTTGAAAAGTAATGACTCCTATGTTCTTAGAGTGTGAACAATCCCAACCCATATTTTTTCATGTTACAGTGTTTGTGGAGAGACAAAGAAAAAATCTGTGTTACTTGAAACAAAAGTAGCTGCTAGGTTAGATATTTTGTGAAGTTAAATATTGTTATTTGTGATCATTTTAACTTTAAAAAGCAGCAGTATATGTAGCTTATGAAGTAAGCACCTGTACTATAACAGGGACATGATTTATATTAAAGCCAAGAAATTAGTATTTATCTCCCACAAGACAATTGGTCTCTAGTTTGAAAATGGGAAGTATTTTAGGGCATTTTTTCTCAATTTTATATTATTTTTAGGTGAACAGAACTAGTTTGCCTTACACAAAACCTTTTTCTTGCTACTTGCATATTTATGGAGATGGTCTTTTTGTGAGTTTTTTTTTTTTTTTTAAATGACCAAGAAGGGTAATTAAAATTTTTCCTAGCATGATTGGATATGTGTATGTGTGTGTGTGTATGTGTGCGTGCAGGTATGCGTATGTGCTCGCATACGTGCAATGAAGTGTTTGCTGTGGGAGATCTACCATAAAATATAAAGGAATTTTACTTAGAAACATCAAAATATACATCCTTCCATTTTTGTCATGCAAATCCAAAAGCCAGTCACTAAAGTTGCAGTGGGGTAGGAGGAAACAAGAGAGAACCTATTTTAAGCTCAGTGTGCCTCAGGTTGTCCACTAAAATGTGTTCTTGAGTACTTCGATGCATCACAGCACTTTGTTCTGTTTGCAGGTGGTAACTGTTCTTTTATCTGAACTTAACAGGCGCAGATCCTAAGTGCTGAACATAGTTAAATGCCTATGTGGACATTGATAATGACCTTTTTATTAAGTGTTGTCTATTCAAGGACTTTACTTTTCCAGCTTTTTCTTCAAAAAATATTGTGTATTTTTATCTGCTCTTACATATGGTCATGCATTAGTAAATTTTGGTAATTGTCAGTATAAAATAATTTAGGTATACATCATTTTATACTTTCCTGGATCTGTCTTTGGACAAGACTGATTTAACTTTTAGCAGGGCCCAGATCCGTAGAAGTCACGGGATGTCAGCTCTTCTCCCACAGACCCCTTCATTTCTCCCCACTGAGATTTCCTATCTGCCTGTGACTTGCCATGAGATAAAGAAGCCTGCATCTCTAACTCTTCTCTTTCTTACTTTTGGGGAGGGGCAGGGAGGAGGAGTCCATCACATCTGCTGGGAAGGGAACCTGCTGGGAGGGACATCAGGACTGTCCCTCAACAAGTAAATTCAACATTTGACTTCAAAACACAGAATTACTGGAAAAACAATCCCTAAATTCAGCATGTTGCCAGTAGGACTATTAATCAGCAGTACAATATCAAGGGATATTCCACATATGGGACTGATTTAACAACTACATCTGAAATGAGTCAGGTTGCAGCTTAAATTTCTGGGTCTCTGCAGAGTGGTAGCTAAATTCATCTTGCCATAAGAGCTAGGGCATTGCTTGGTCATAGTGGTGTTAGGACTGTGTATTAGTATGTCCTGTGTGTATTTGAGATTGTTCTCTAGGGTGTGTTTCTGAATACTTTATCCAGCCTCTATGTGCAAGAGCAGAAAAAGGATTTGTATAGAAACATTCAAATGGAATATGATAGCTAAAGAAAATCAAACAGAACTGACAGACCGATTCATCTTTCTGTCGCTCAATGAAAGTTCTAGTGGGTTATTAGTTTTTTTTGCCTCAAAATTGTTTTGCCTTCATACTGTGATTATTGCATTTACCTTTAAAGAAGTGAGAGAGTGAAGACCTAAAAATTACTATGTATTATACTATCTCTTTCTGTGAAGTATGAAAATATAGAAGATGATATCTTCATATCTATTAGGTCTTAAGGCTTTGGTAAACAGTGCCAGGAAGATACGTGTATTAACCTACATATATCCTCTTGGCCCATCTTCATTTTCTTTGGTGGTAAAAGTGCTGTTTGATTGCTTTGTCTATTCTGGGAATATAGACAGGAGGGCTCCACATGACTTTTAAATATTGTGTGTCTCTTTCTGTCACTCTGAAAAATATGGGGAAAGTGTTCATTTTATTTATTTCCCTTGAAGTGAAGAACAAATTATAATACTGGAAATATATACTCTGAGGAGCATCAAATTTTATTTGTGAACCAAATAAATGAAAATGTATCAAGACTTAAAATTAATTTACTAACTAAAAGAAAAGGCTTTTGGAAATGCTGTTACACAGACAAATTAACATGTTTGTTTTTACTTTGTAACTGTAGTACATTTACTCCTAAAATGCAAGGCAGACGGATGGGGACTTCAGGGAGAATCACTAAGAGCACAAGTGTGAGCGGAGAGATTTATAAGCTGGAGCACAATGACGGGAGTCAGTCGGACACAGCTGTCGGCATGGTTGGAACAGGTGGGAAGAAAAGGCGTTCCAGCCTTAGTGCCAAAGTGGTTGCCATAGTGTCTCGAAGGAGCAGAAGCACATCTCAACTTAGCCAAACAGGTGAGTGAGACGCACGCTCTTTGGAAACAGGACTCTCACCAAACGTGGTTTACCATTATTTCATCTGTGGCATCTGTGTTCCATGTATTTGGATATGGACCACTCAGGAGAGAAGATTTTCCGGCTGTGAATAAATTTCTGAGATATTAATTTTCTTTCATCATTAGGCATGTGCAAAAAACAATATACAAATTCCTTTTAGAACATGTACCATAACAACCACTCTCTCCTGATCAATGTAAAAATGTTGTAATCTCATAGAAGCCTTGTTTACAGGTAGGCAAGGAAATGCAATAAGACATATGTGGGTATCAGCACTGGATTATGGTTTGGTTAAGAGCAGCTTTTTATGTACAGGAAATATCTTTTAGCAGAAGAGTTGAGTACGAATGGGGGAACTGGAATCTGAGCAAATGAATGGCAGTTATGTAACTCAGATAAAAGGTTGTACCTGTAGTGGCAAAAAATATGTTTTTAAAAATTATCTTTGATTTCTTAGTCAAGGGTAAATCCAATATTTTTTCTTTAAAAACAACACTGGCAAATTGGGGTCAGTGAATTCAGATAAATTATATGACAGCATGATGCTTCATTAGGAACATAAGACTTCCAACTCTTTCTTGCTACTTCAGAAATCTTAAAAGCTTCACATCTGCATAGCCTGAAGGAATAAAAGCTCATTCAGAAATATACAAAAGAAAAAAAAATGTTTTAAAGTCCTTGTCCTCCTCCTATTGAACCCCAGTGAAGACTTTAGCTCGTCTTCAGTGGGAGGAGGACCTGACCCTCAGGGTTCTTTCTTACTAAAAGAAGGAAAGGAAAGAGAAGGAGCTTCAGCCTAGCATAGAATGCACACGTATTGCAGCATTCCTCTCACATAGTCAGGGTGATCTAAACTAAGGTAAGTAACAATATTGTTTATTTCTGTCATCAAATATCTCACCCTTTTTCCTTGGTTTTATTTTATTGCCAGATGAGCAGTAGAAGTGATTCTTTCAAAATGTAAAGCTTGGTCAGCTTTAACAAAAATATTGTAATACTTTTCTACACTACTAATTTATGAATTTTAAGCTGGAAAGGGTATGATTGTGCAGTTGGACTGAATGATAGATGTAGTAGACATGTTTGAAGCCTAGAATTGTAATTAATAGTGTTGCTCAAAAATGGACTCTACTTGAATGTTAGACTGGAATACAGATAGATGCATACGGTAACGTGTTATTTTAGACTCATCAGAATCAGTCACATGCTCTTAAATAGTAAAAAGTGGTATTGTATTAGAGAACGGATTTTAGGTTGGTGTTTATTCCACTTACTAAAGAACAAAATATTTTAACTATTTTAGAGATTTTTTTTTTTTTTGTGGTTTGATCTGGCATTCCTTTCTAGCTCCTAAATGTCATTGAAGTAGGAATTGCTGTGACAGAGCAAATCTTGGCTCCATCTTACTCAGGAGTCCAGCTCTGACCAGGAACCAGGGCTGTAGCACTAAGAAGAAGGGACAGGGGGCTGCCAAACTTAGGATGCTTTGCCTTGCATGAACCCTTGCTCTTACTTCTCAGTGGAGTTAGTAATTAACTTAAAATCTAAACTGTGACTTCCAAACACTTTTTAGCATCATCTATTTAAAGCTCAGATGCTCCCATTCTTCACAGAAAGAGACTATAGCTCTCCAGATTTTGCATGGTGTAAATTTCAAAACAATAGGAATTTTGCAAGGAACGGAGCACCCGAAGTTATAATGAAACTCAAACAGCAAATCAAATATGAAAAGTACAATTACGTATTATTCATGACTGTAAAACAGAGTTGAGAAGGATATTTACTTTGCCTTACTGTGGCTCAGGCAAGCAGTACTATCTGTGATATAAGCAAAGCAAATAAAATGTGGCAAGTTTTATCAGTCACTATTTTTTTAGTTAAATTGTCAGAAATCAGTGAGTTGAATTAATGCATTTTTTTAGACCAATCTACGCATGAGACTTGATAGCTTTTCAAAGAAACCCCATTGTTGGAGACTTATTACTGATGTCCTAAAGCAGGGACACACTTTCCTTCCTTCCTGTAGTGTACAAGACGGGAGGAGACATCTAAAAAGGTCTAATTCACTTTAATGTGTTGTGCCTAAGTAAATTAATAGAGTCTCCACTATTCAGAATTGAAAAAAAAAAAAAGAATTAGTTTGACTTTGTAATATAAACTAGGTCCTTAGAATTTATTATGTTTTAATAGCCAAACTCTGAAGTTTTAAAACTGGTATGGAAATGTATGGGCCTCCACAAAAGTGATGCCAGGTATGAACTTCTGCTACAGATCTTCAGTGTCTGAAGGTGTGCTGTTGACACAGAGCATGTATTTTAAAGGAAGTATAAAAAATACCGAAATGTATGCGTAGCCTCCATAGTTTTTCCTGAATTGGTCAGCTTAAATTATTTTTCCTATTACTTGCATGATTGTCAGTCAGGTACGCATGACATATATAGTTATTTGTTTCTGAAAACTCAAAATAGAAGATCAGAAATAAAACAAAAGGTCAGATAGTTCTTGAAAATTGGAGATTCTGTATTGTTGTGTAACATGTAGATCTGAAGTTGTAGTTTACTACTGTCTTCAAACCCAGTAAAATTAACTTCCATCTTGCTTTTTTTCATTTGAAGAAACGGTCAATAAGGGCTGAATTCGACTTTTTGTAGATAATTCTTGCTCTTAGCATACTGCACAGGTTTAATCCTGCATAAAAATAGAAGTGGTGTGTATGAAACTGCTACTAGGCAGCTATTATTTCTAAGATTTTCTTTTCAATTTAAAAAGGATAGTGTGTGTGTGAGCTTGTGCATGCACGTATGCGTCTATATATAAACACATGGATCTCTTTGCATATATGGGGCATATCCACTTTCATATTAGATTTAGAAGTACTGGTAATCACATTATTTTGTCCACCCTTGTTCAGTGCTGTTGGAAAACATTTATTCTGAATATGTGTCTCATAAGATTGTCAGTGAAAGAATCGGTTTTTCTGTAAATCTGCAAGGAAAAGTATATATTTCTGCTACACCTTCCTTTCAATTACATTTAAGATTTCATAATACTTTCAGTAACTGTTCACTGAAATAATGAAACCCTTACTTACTGTGGTTTGTTCATTGTGCTCACAAATTGGATAAATTTTATAGTTCATCAAAAAAAGCTTGTAATCTGCTGGCAGTATTCCTAATGAAAATCCAGCTCTGCTATCACAGTTAAAAAGAAGAAAAGAAAAAAAGAAGAAAGAAACCCCCTAGAAAGACCACAGAAGAATGAAAAGTAGCACCATAATCTGTACAATTTTAGCTGTAGTCCAACTTTTCTAGCTTTTTTTTGCCAGCCTAATTTTTGTAAATAAATACATATGTATATAAAAATAAATATATAACTGCAGATATTCTAAATAACTACAGTGACTAAACTTTAAATCGTAGGAAAATGATAGGAAAATAGTTTACGACAGGAAATCATCATCTATTGTCTTAATTCGTGATACAACACTCTATTCCCTTACAGATGTTCTTATAGTATAGTTTCCCGACCAATGAGTGACTGAGGGCAGTATTGATGATACTGCATTTTGATTGGGGTTCTGGGTTTGTTTCGAAAGAGATAAAAACTGCTGCCCTAGGAGGAAAGAGTTTTATTACAGAATTTGTACCATGAATAGAGACTTAGTAATGCATTTCACAGTGGATGGAGGTAATGGTAGGGGTATCAGCAGTGAGATGAGTTCTAGAGAAAAGGATAAGCTCAATCTCAGATAAACAGAAGTATTCCCATCCCTAGATCCCTCTCAGTTCTCGTGGTACGTGCAGAGGCGTGCCTTAAGAAGGCAAAAGGATTCTTCCCTTTTGCTTTCTAACCCCTGGTCAGCAGATAGGGGTTCAGAAAGGTCATCTGCTAGCAGGAGGGTGCTTTTCTTGTTCTTCAGGCTGAAGAGTGCTTTGCAACCGTTCTGACACCGTATCTTCACCAGCTTGCTATCAGAGCTTTAGTAGTGTTGCATCCCTGTGGTGTATCCAGTGATGCAAATGCCTGCTGAGCCAGCCAGCCACGACAAAGGCAAATGGAGACGATGGATGGCTGTGGTTTTGTTTGTTTTATTGAAGGTCTTAAAGGATTTTCATTCTTTAGCCACTTCTAGTGGAAGCCAACTTTTCTATCAAAAGCATTAAGAGTAAGAGTTTAAAAGGAGTTACAAAATTTGGGAGTGTTTACTTAATTAAGATATCCAAAACACAATAACCAGTACATATAGAAAGACTGAAAATACCAGCTTTGAGATAAATATGAACAAAACTACCAGAGATGCGACTGGTGAGCCTTTTGAGACATGGGCTCTATTTTTTCCGAGTACTAGTTCTTTGAGACTACTTTTATTTTCCACGGTGCTCAACGCTATTAATGTCAGTATTCTGACTACTTTTCCATTGACATCTCTTGAGAAGCATTAGTGATCTCGTATAAGACAGATGTGAGACTTTGCCTGGGATATTGTATATTGTTCCCATTACTGGCTCAAAACAGATGAGAGCAGAAGAGATGCAGAGAAGGAGAGCTAAGGAGCTTGGAAGAATGTGGAGCTTGTCCAGTCACATGTTACACTGATAATCGGGTCATTTTTCTAAATGGAGATACCTTGCCATGTTTATGGTATGGACCACAATGAGATATTTCTATGTAAGAACCAAAGTTATTTGCTGTCCATCTTCTGTTTGTGAAGTTTAACAACCTGAAATGAAGCCATAGGCATTAATGTTTCAGAGAGAGATTATATACCATGAAATGCAGCTGAAATTAAGTATTGGCACAAGGTGAAAACAGAGTGAAAAAAGGCTCTGTTCACTTATGTGCATCTGTGAACTGCAGACTTCAGAGGAATCTGTAAGTGACTGACAGCTTCACTCAGGACGTAGCTGGCAACCTGAGCAAAACCACATGAGAATCTTATAGTGTATTTCCGATGTAAATATTGCATTTCCTCACGTGGAATTCCCAGATATGGTATATTTTCTGTAATTTTCTCATTAAAGAAGCGACTTTCTGTATGTTGTTTTGAATTTAATTCCAAATTCCCAATTTTTTAAAAGATACCATCATCTAAGTGAGGAAATTGTCATTGAGCAGCGAAGTCCTGATAATCTTGTACTCCACAGTGTGGCTGTGCTCCTTTTGTGTGCTCACTCTAGCTTTGAAAATACTTCTTCACCTGGTGACTGCCCCACATTTCACCTTCTAAGACTGATCTTAAGAATGCTTTCAACTATGGTTTTGTTGGATGACCAAAGTTTAGGTAAACATTTAGAAGAGACAACCCCATCCATTACACAAAATGTCCTCTAGTGATGGAGAACATGATGGTTCACTGGAGCTACTTAGTGACTTAGCAAGCACCGCTATGCTGTGGTAAAAATAACACTGCCTGGGAAACATGGAAATTAAGCAGAGTAAAGCAATCATCCAGGCTCAGGGCTACATCATTTCAGAGCAGACACTACTAGAAAAAAAAACGCATTTTTCATATTTGCAGCCTTTGTTCAGTAATGCCAGCAGGGATAATTTTCTGTCCATCCTTGTAGTAATTTTATGCTACAACAAGAGATTTCATACAGGTGTAGATAATATGGACAGATAAAGCAGATAATAAATCAGAAATAAAATACGCTGTAGGATGGAGGTTTTTGGGATAAGGAGGTGCTGTTTGTTGTCTTTCTTGAGAAAGCCATTGCTTCTTTCAATAACCTTGGGGAAATAATTTTGTTACTATTTTACAAGGGTTGCGACAACCTTTTCTTGCAGTGGTCAGGCTGTTTTGTGGGGTTTTTTTCCCCACATTTCATTTTGATTGATCGAGTCTTAATTATAAACCATGACAAGGATACATTTCTGAGCATGTTTCTTTTACCTCATAACCTCTGAGGCTGTTTTTTTTTTAATTGGTGTAGTGAAAGAAATTGTGCTTATTTAAAAAAATTACAGTTCGTTGTTAAGAAAGCTGATGAAAGTTCAAAAGACTCATTTTACCTAGACTTCAATAAATTATCTACTATTATTCAACTGGATGGAAAGCGTGGAGATCAATAAGAAATACTGGATGTCAGGAAGAAACTGGTTAGGAGGGAGGCATCAGCTGGTTTTATTAAAAAACAAGAGCCAGAAAGTACTTACTGGTTGTATTTCTATGACAAAAACCACAGGCAGATCTCGTTAATATTTTAATGAGAGGTAGTGCATATGCTGCTAGAATATGCTGATGATACCGATTTGGAAAGTGTGTCACTTCCAGGTGACATGGAAGAAGGACTGATGAACTTGAGGACCAGAATAATAGTACTAGGATAAAATGTGATAATGCAGATTGCAAGATCATTCCTTTCAGCGTGACTAATGAAGATTTCCAGATGCAATCTGGGAGCTGTCACCTAAAAAAAAACAGCAGGAGGAGGAAGGCATGGATATAAGAAAAATCACAAGATGAATGTAAGCTATGTATGAGATCTGGCCAGGGAAAAGGCAAATGCTATCCTGGGTGCATCAGACAAGGTGTTTCCTTAGAGAGCTAAGAAAATGTTAACATCATTGAATGAGGCACAGCTGACAGCTCATCTGGAATACTGGTCACTCAGCATTCAAGAAAATGAATGCTGGATGTTGGTGGGAATCAAGACCTTGAAGGATGATTTATTGCCTGATTTGTTCAGCCTGTAAAAATGAAGGTTGATCAGGGAGATGATTGTTCTGTAAGAATGTAATGAAAGTTAACATCCAAAAGGCAGATGATGTTGAAGCTAAAGGGCAACAGCATCCGAAACTGTAGTAGGAGAACAAACGGGTATAATTTAGTTATGAATAAATTTTGTATTTGTCTCAAAATTACAATAAAGTTTCTAAGTCAGAACAGAGAGAGAGGTGTCTTAAACCTCTCAAAGCATTTAGCATGCTAGGGATGAAACAGCCCTTTTTTTGTTTTTTATCTAGCATAATATCCCAGTGCTGTTTTCATAGGATTTCTTTCCCGATGTTTTTCTTTTGTATTGCCATCTCCTGTTCATCCAGATGAAATGCTACAAGATCTCAAATTTTCTAACGGTAGATTCAGAAAATTATCTTGGAAGTCAGAATTCCCATGAGTCTTACAGCTATACAGTTACCCACATATTCAGTTTAGTGTTCTGTAAATGACCTGTTGTTCACTGTGAGGAGCATTTCCAAATATTTGCTTGTATTGGGCATTTGTCTCTGCAAGAACACTTAGCATTTACACATGAGCTTCCTTACCTACAGATACCTCCATTTTGTTATCTTAACTCTGCACACTTTGCACATGTTTTCCTTAACATTAGTCCATGTGTACTTGAAAAGTAACTTTCTGCAGCCCAGCAGAAGTGTGGTGGTCCATCCTGCGGCTGACCTATTCGCCTTGTTCAGTATTATCTCCGTGAGAGTCTTTCCTCTCCGGGCTGTTATTTTTTTTGCCCAGAGCAGGCCAGTAGAGCTTGCTTTGCATAGTTGTTGTGGGCTATGAGGACAATGGCTCTGTTGCACAAAAAGAGAATGGAGGGAGACCAACATTAGGCTCGTTTTCTATTTTCAGCCAATCTAAAAAAAGGCTGTAGTGCAGCAGCAGGGATGGTAATTGTGCCTTAGGGAGCGTGACAGGATCAGGGTTCTAAACCTGACACCCTGGCAGGAAAGAGCACCCCCCTGAACCCAGCAAAAACTTCATACCGACCCTGCATGCACCCAGATGTCTCTGCAGCAGGAGCGGGGAGGGAAATGGTTGAAGAACAATATTAAAAACAAAGAAAAAGGCCTGATTATTTTTGTAAGAGGAACTCTTTGTTCTAGTAATGATACTTAATTCTTTGAAACTATTGAGTGAATGTAAGCATGTTCTCTTTTATTTACTGTTGCCGTCTAGCTGAGGAATTCACTACCCTTAATAGAAACATAATTCGGTTCCAGTTACTCATCTTCCAAAAGATTTCCTAATAAGGGCTAGTATTTTCAAAGTCCCGCCGCTCTGTTTTGTTAGTGTTACATGTGGCTCTTTTCCTTTTTCCTGAAACATAAATTTTGACTTTGTCTCCTGTTATGTAGTTGTTTGACTTGTACTCAGAAGTATTCATTTGCTTTTCTGTGTATTTGCACTTTCTCCCTAGATTTTTTAACAGAGGTATTACTGCAGTAATAACTGTACTTTGGGATATTTCCAATATATAAGTAGCATGGGTTGTTGGAGAATATATTGCTTTCCAAAAGTATAATCTTGATTTTAGCTAAGCTGTGACATACACGTCTTATAGAACTATAATTTCAAAATATGTCAAATGCATTTAATAAGTGTGGTTTCACTGTTATGTTTCTATTGTATTTTTTATGAAATGTTTTATAGAAAGACCTACTTATAATTCTGACTATATTTAACTGAGCTTTGTTTAAATAGGATTTTTATTTGCTTTTTCATCTGATTCACACCGCATTCACAAGTTTTCCTTTGTGCAAATATAATCTCTGTGTTGAAATAATATCAAAATTATGACAGAAACAGGAAATAGAGGAATGCCAAAGTACCATCAAAAGGAGGAAAAAACTCTACTATCTTCACATTAAACATATCTACATGAATGCCTATCTGTAAGAGAACATCAGCCTTAAACTTGAATTTTATTACTCTTCATATGCTTCTTGCTTGATCAGGTCCAGTTTTTGACTTTCTGGAACTTGGGGGATTTTGTAGTACGGTTTAGAGTACGTGCAGCCATCCAGAAGGAAAATACTCTCACTCTGTGGCACAGGAATGAAATCCTATCTCACAGAAGAATAAAGCCCCCTTTGTTTAGAGTCAGATGATTTAGCCTAATTTTGATAGGCCTGAAATTATTTTTTTTTTTCTTTCTAAAGCAATCCTTTTCTTAACCAACATAAATTTGGATTTTGATTTGATTGTGATAGGCTGTTCAGCACGAAACAACTCATTCAATTTTTAAATATTGATTTGGGAGCTCAGGCTATCTAGTTTAAAACTGGGGAGAATAACTGGATCTGTGGTATTTCCTTCACAGGCTTGTTGCAAGACGTCATCTAGACAATGAAGTTTGGGGCAGAACTGACTTGTCATATACAGTCATCTATTCAAATGGCTGCTCAGGACTCTGTTAATGTCACCATTTTTTGTTGAATTTTGCAGAGTCTCACATTAAGGCCTTTTCCCTGATGCTTTTATTAAACGTAAGACAGAGTTCCAGAGAGCAGATCAAAATATTTCACAGAAAGAGAAATTTTAAAATCTGGCCAGTACATTATAGTATTTCTTACAAACCATTTACGGTATTGTTTTTCTCAGGTAACTGAAGAATGTGCAATAATTTAAAAAACAATTTTAAACTATTCTTAATTCTTCCCTGCAAATACACAACAGGAATTTTCTTTGCACTCTTTTCTCTTACAGATCTCTTTTAATATTTTGCTTGCTTACTTGTAGCTTCAATGTAGCTACACTCAGGGACAAAATAGGTCTTTTCATCTAAATACGGGCAGAGATTCATCTTAGATTCCAGCACAGTATCTCAAATATGGGTATCATATCTCTAAATCCATGAGGGGCAAGAAATTATTTAATTCGGGATCTTTTAGAGAGTAAAAATGACTTTTTAAAATCTTAAAGTTTTTTTTTTTATAAAGCATTTATACAACTGTTTGGTAATCATACATTTGATGATAAGATATTGGTGGGCTGACTTTAAAAAAAATGCATTTAGCTGAATGCAAAGAAGCATTAGATGCAAAGATACTATTTTAATCTTATTTAGCACGTTCACATGTGAATGTAAATGTAATTGTTGGACTTGATGATCTTAAAGGTCCCTTCCAACCTCAACAAGTCTATGATTCTATGGGCTTTGAGGGATTTTTCAGTAATTTTTTTTTGGCTGGGAATAGAACTGTTAGCAACAGAATCTAAATGAAAAGTAGTGAACCTAACCTAAGACAAAAAGGAGGATCAACAGGTGTTTTTAAGGGATTTTGAAGGATAATAAGGATAATAATGATGATGTAAATAATAATAATTTAAAAAAATAATAATAATGCTTGGTGTTTTTATTGCAGCTGATGATGTTAATTATAAAAAATCTGTATGCATATCATCTCTACGGTAACTAATACAGTCTGCAATACAGATGATGGTCCTTAGATACTCTGAATTGCATATCATAAGTAATGGAATATGCAGAACTCAGTAAAATTATTTTAAAAATGTTCATAGGATTTTTTAAAAAAATAATTTTCAAATTTTTTGGCAAGTCGTCAAGTTGGATGAAAAATTATTTCAAATATAACAGGTTATGATGTCCATCTTGAAGGGACACAATTCAGCTTGAGCATTTCCTTAAATATGAGTAAATATGAATGACATTTTAAAATAAAATGCTGACAGCATCAGATAGAGCAAGTATGAGTGCGCAAAGCATTTCAGTGTCACTGAATCCCTTTTTTTTTTTTTCTTGCTGAAAAAAATATTCAGCTGAAAAATTTCACCCAGCTTTGCAGAGCCATGTTGGTACATTGTTTCCCAATGTAGAAGCTCTGCATATGAATAGGAAAGACTCTGTGCAGCAGCCCCGTGGCACAGCATATCTTCTCTCTGAGCACACCTCAGGTACAGTCCTGAAGGCAACTCCCTCCTCCAGTACTTTTTACAAATCATGAAGGGAGGTTGGGTTCATCTGGCTGAGACCCCGATAACAGCAGCATTGCAGAACAGGAGAGGACAGATGATAAACGAGGACGGTCACTGGCCTTGTTCCCACATGCATCAGTCTGGCCGTGTATCTGCTAGCCAGGGCTATTGGCCAGTCCGATGTTGACTTTGTTTCCAAGAAGAGAAGGAGCAGGAGTCTAATGTAAACTGTGTGACAAAGGAATTTGATCTCTGATGTATAACATCTATTGCCCAGAGTCCTCTCCATACTTTAGATGACATATAAATTAAATTAACGTAAGTAACAACCACTTTGGCAAGTCTTAAAATAGAACAAAGATAGAAAAGATGAAAACAAGAACATCATATTACTTGCTAGTCCAGACTTGCTTCCTGCCAAGCAATCTGATAAACAAAGAGAAAGGAAAAAAGAGAAGGGAAAAAGAGATTGAGGCACCCAATGAATTTGTGCTTCTTCAGAGCAAAGCTTGGCTCTTCTGTGGCAGCTGCTTGCACTTCGTGGGTAAATGCTGCTCATGAGCAGTGGGGTTTATCCCATGGAAATGACTGCTCGCTACGCCTATGAATGACTTTCATCATAACATACCAAGTGTGATTTCTTTTTAAGGAAATCAGTCAGAGGCTAGTGAGAATTTAACACAGGTTTATACTTGATTATGCTTTTTTTTTCTTACTTTATCTTTTTCTTTTCCTTTGTACATGCTCTGGTATTTCCAGTGTTTAAATTAAACTTTCAGTGATTTTTAGCCTTTCCATTTGACTAGCCAGTTTGTTGCCTCTGCTAAATTTTCTTCAAAATGCCATGAAAGGACAAAGAAAAAAATATATGGAAGTTAGAGATGTTGGGATCATTAAATCATTGGCATGTTGTCGAAGTACAAATATTTTTATCAGCTGTGGCATATGTTGACAGTTTCATCAGAGTTTTGAAAGTTTTGCCAAGTTTTCTTCAGTTTGATAAGAATATGATGGTCATATAACTTCCAAAAGGAACCAGTAATGTAAAATGTTAACTTGGTTTAAATCTGTATTGATTTCTATTGCATCGTTAGGTGCTATGTGTATTGGTAATTTAGTGTAACTTACTCCAAGGCACGAAAATACTGTGCAATATTGAAGCTGAATTACCATTTCCCATTGTAAAGACCTCAATATAGCTACTTACTTAGACCTCGGTAAACAGTACCTGTTGTCTCTGTATATCCTGATGTTTCTGTTGGAAGGTTCATCCCTGAACTTGCCTGAATTTACTAAAATTTGACAGTCTGTTTAGATTTTCAGACTGAAGTCTACAAATATTTAACTGCAGTGTCATAGCCTTAAGACATTCAAAGAACTGAAAGGGTAAACTACAGTATTTTTTTTGATGATCTGTTGTGTGTTTATCCTCATAAGTTACCTGAGAATTGCTTTGAAATCACTCAGTATTTATAAAAGTCCTTGGTGCTCACAGACAGACACTCATAAATAGTTTATTTCGGTTACCCCTATAGTCATTTTTCATATTGCAAAAATTCAGTTTCTGGAGCCTAATAGCTTCAAAAGTATTGCTTTACAAGAAATCTTAGAAATGAGATGTTTTTTCTTCTGGGAAGCTCTAAATATCTGCCAATCCCAGCAGAAACTCCCTGTGTGATGGAAGTTTGACCAGTCAGAATTGCCCACCCATTCCTGCTAGATTCTGACAAACGCAAGATTTGATATCACTGAAGAAAGAAGCCGAGGCAGAGGAGTCTGTATGAGAAGGCAATGTGAGATACTGCCTCTTTGCACTGTCAGGACAGAGAAGAAACTTTACTGTCCTTTGAGCACTCTTGCTGCCTTCTCTCCAGTTTCCTCACGGCTTACAGCTCCCAAGTGCGGGCAGACAAGAAGCATCCAAGGGGGATAATGCTAAGCCGAGAGGAAGCGGTTGTCTTTCTCCTTTACTTCTGTGATTTGTGAAGCACAGAAGTTTCGTGGTTAGATAAGACATGATGGCTGTCCAAAACAGACACCCAGCTTCTGGTTTTGAAACTGGGGTTAACTGGGTAACTTAAATTTTAAATAGTGATTGTAAAATACTCGTATGAAACAGTATTGAATGTTGTTTTTTTGTTTTTGTTTTTTTTTTAATGGTGGCTTCTGTGTCTTTGGGATAAAAATCAGTGTCTTGGGAATCCATTTATTTGTAATGATTTCTCTGGTCTCAGAACAGAACTTGTCAGATTGACAAGTTATCTTAACGCAGGTACATGTAAATGGATTTCCTGTTTATAAAGCAGGTTAAAATATCTGAAAAGCTCTTCCAGGGAGGAATCTGAGGGCCGCTGTTTTGATTAGTTTTGCTTTCACATAGCTGTTGATGGCTTTATTTATAGCTCTGCCATTTGATTAGATTTGATGGTGTGAAGTGTTTTCTCTCAGAGTGTGGCCAGACTGAAACACCGAATTAGACATAGATGTGACTTAGGATTTATGTATAAAAGTAAATCAGTTTTACCCATCATTCTCCCTTTTAAAATTATCCTACTAACCATCTTTTATCCTGCCTGAACAGCTCTTTTCTCGAGTTCATGGTCCGGGCAGGGTGGGGGGATATCTTTGACAAGATTCGTCTGCTTTCTTTAGTCTGGAATCCAAAGTGACTGAAATGTTAATGGGGGAAGATGTTCAGGGGGCATTGAAAACAAATTCCAGGGTAAATACACAGTAATTTTGGCTTGGGTTCTGCATACTAAAAGTACTTTGTTGAAGTTTGCTATTTCTTGATAGGAAAGGAATAATTTACCAGGAAAACATTTTGAGGGAGTCGGTGGTCTTTAGCTTAGAGGCATACTATGTTAAGAACCAGGTTCTTCTGCCTAGGCAGAGGTACTCCACAGCGCTGCGAAGTGGTCATACATCGGATCCAGTTAATCTAGTAACCAGACTCTTTTCTCTGGGGTCTCAGTAAAGGCCCTTGTGAGGCACAACCACTCCAAGAGCTCGGTGTGACAGAACTGAGCTGCATTTGTGTTGCACTTATCTCTCCTCTGATGTGAAAAAATTTACAGCTCAGGCAACGGGTCATATCACAGCAAGAAGAGAGCTGTCATCCTTAGCATGTGTTGGAACAGGCAACTTTGATATATCTATACAGGGATTATAGGGCAGGGTGAGTACATAGCTCTTAGAGATGAACCAACGTCATTGACTGGGGAATCTAGGAGAAAAAGTGACTGAGAAGGTGACATAGAAACTGTGGTGGGTTTGAGTAGCAGTGCACTGTTTTGCTTTAACAGCACTTACATAGTTGTGAATACAGTTTTATTTATTTTTGCTCAGGTAGCATTTTTATGCTCCATGCCTGGGTACCAGCCTTTAACCTATACTCTACTCCAAGGGGATAAATGTGTTTATGGCCGACTTGGGAACAATGGCAAGAAATTTGATGCGATCCCGAAGTTCCCCTTGTAGCCAAGGTTCAGGCTCTCCCAGTGTGCCTCACAGTAGTTTCTGTTTCAAAGTTTGCCCATAGCCAAAGTCCAAGGTCCATTAAATCGTCTGGTGTTTATTTTGGAGTATGTGTTTTTAAACATCTGGCCATGCTCCCCAAAATATTCAGAAGCCTAACTTTTCCCATTATCCACCTCCAGGCTGTAACAGGATACTGCAATACCACGTAAAGCTTACTGACTTGGGCAGGGGGATACTCTGGAGAGGGCAAAAAGCCCCTCTCCAATCCTAGTTATTGTGACTCAGAAACAAATCTTCCTGTGCAAATGCTGGTGACTGAATATTTGACATCATGGATTGTTTCATTTATGCGGCACCATTCTGTTGCATGTGGCAGCTGCTTTCATTG
Source organism: Ibidorhyncha struthersii (assembly GCA_013398815.1). Lineage (NCBI taxonomy): Eukaryota > Metazoa > Chordata > Aves > Charadriiformes > Charadriidae > Ibidorhyncha > Ibidorhyncha struthersii. The sequence continues at coordinate 150,625 of VZSZ01010967.1, read as the reverse complement.
TTTTACTTGCTCTGATTCAAAAAACCACGGACAGAATAAGTGTGTATTAATAAGTATGTATTAAATATCCCTTAGGTAGCACCAGCAAGTCATTCGCTCTCATCTGAGGTGGCCTTACCTCTGTTCCTTTTCTCTGCACCACACCAGCTGCTCTCCTGAGTGTCAGCTGACAGCATTTTTATAAGGACATGATGTTCAATGCAGTAAATAATGTGTAGAGTGGAGTTGCTAATAGTATGGCTGTCACACATTTTCTCTGCCTCACATTATGAAAGGTCATTTAGGAAATTTTACGAAATACAGATGAACTCTGCTGCTCAAGGCTGAAAAAGAACTTTGGTAACTGGAAGTACAGTCTATACTCAGATCTAATTATTTTCAATTCAAAATCTCACTAGTGCTCACCTTCATTAAGGCACATTATTGGTGGTGCTGGAAATAACAGGGCTTCATTCAGGAGCATTCAAACTTGTTTCCAAAGTTCTGTCATATTTATCAATTTTTAGAAAATAAGTGTTTCTAAAACAATGCATTTCACCATTGTACTACATTTCAAAACAATTTTTAAACTAGTATTGAACTAAGGTAGGGATCATATTTATATGAGTTTTATTGTTCTCTGGGACTAAAATCTGAGGCTGCATCCAGAAAGACTTGTGTACAAAAATTCTAGCCACTAATTCCCACTGTGGCTTGTCTCATCAAGGAATCCCATGTGTCCACGTCTGTCACATCATGCTTTTTCAATATACCTGTATGGTACGAGCTGTACTTTAGGAGCTGGAGATGGATTGTGGGATAGAGAGCAGGAACCCTCCTCAGGACAACTAGAGCAGCACCATTCTTCAAAGAAACAAACCAGGAGCCGTAATCACAAAGAGTGGGATTAGTCTGAGCAAGCGTAGGTGTCCGCGAAGTAGCTGTCAGTTCACCGCTTCAGGCTTTCTTTCTAGCCAGCAGAGAGAAACGTGCACTTCTGCGCATGGCTTATCCATACTCTAGTAAATATCTGAAACAGTGAAAATGAACTGCACTGTAAAATGTCTGTTCCTCTCCGTAGGCTGTAAAACGAGCCTGGCACAACTAGCTCCAGTACAGCATCCACAGACACGTAAAGTTCAGTGAGCTGGGTCCTACTTAGCCTGTGCACAGCCCCCTTTCTTTCTGCTGCCAGCCCTTTCCTCGGTTCCCCCTCAAAGGCCAGTTGTAGCAACGGCATCAGCTGCCCTGATCCTTCATCTCCCGTAGCTGAATCCTGCAAGGTTTCCTCTTGCCCCTCTTACACAAAGGAGAGGCACAGAGCAGAGTTGCCTGGATAGAAAAGTTCTTAAGAAATGATCCGCGGCTAAGCTATGCAAAATAGACACTTTCTTGTTCTTGCAGCTCAGCATGCAACAAGCAAACTGTGTCACAGCACCAGGTTTGATCCTCATCTTGCTGTGTGATAGCAAAGTTCAAATTACAAATTCAAGAGTGCCTTTGGCACGCTTACAATGAAATTACCACTTTTTAAATAAAATGCATTTTTTTTTCAATTGGTACAACTGTCTTAAGTGTTCTGGTGCTATTTTCGTAGGAGATCAGATAATGATCTTACTGAGATGGAGTAATTCTCTACCTTGTAAGTGGTTTCTCTCATTTACTCAGCTGATTGCTCAGTGTCCAGAAAAGCATCAGGATTTGGTTGCAGATGTAAAGTCAGGATTTTCTAAGTCTCTGTGTGAATGCTAATCATAAATTACATATATGTGTGTACCTATTTTATGTTTTTGTATTAACTGTTTGCATGAGGGGAGCGATTAATATGTTTATATAAAGGGCAGTGAGACTGTCAGCCTCAGAAGAAAAGTACTGCCGTGAAAAGCCTTTAAGAAAGCCATTAGTTAATTGTTTTAAATGTGATAAAATCAGAAGAAATAAGGGAAGGCAGTTTTATGTCTGATGATCTCCTTAAATGTCTTACCTTTTCTGATAAGCAAATGTCATCATCAAAACTAATGTGATGCAATTGGTGTAAATCTTTCCAGTCAAACCAAAAATTGAATAACTGTGTAGATGGAAACGATAAGTGAACTGTAATGTTATCATAACTCTCCTTAGTTGCACTCTCAGCACAAGAGACATGATCCAAGCCTTTCATACATTGTCATCAATGAAGCAGAGTATGTAATAACAGCATTGTCCCGTGATACTTGTTTATGATGAAAATGTAAGTACTTTCACTAATAATATTCTTTTTTTTAGTGTACCGTTTACAAAAATATTTACTTTTTTCTACTATGTGACAGTGCCTGTTTCTAAGAGCTGGGAATATGGTAATGATTTTAGCCTTCAAAGGGCAATTGGAAAGCACATCAAGCCACACTCTGCTGTTACTCATCCGGTGCTGCCATGTGTTTGGTGCTGGTATAATGAGCAGTGAATATGCTTAGTTTTACTTTGGGGGAGGGGGACGTAACTTTTATGTTAATGCTTTTATCCATACTATGCTTTTTTACTATCGTATTAATACTGCTTTTCACATACAATTGCAAATAGTCTGTTGCTGAAAGAGAAAACATATTTGGACAATACGAATTTCAGTTGAGTTAAAAGTGAGGAAGAGAAGCAATGCCGCAAATCAAACTATTAATGGATCTATATGACTGGTCCCAAAAGGAGGGATGAATGATGTCAGTTTAGGGTGACAGATATGACATCTGCTGGCTTTCTTCTCATCTTTTACTCCGTCTGTATTCATGTGGTACCCATCACTACAATACTAGCAGTACTTAAGACACAAGCCATGTGCCATAGAGAAGTAGGATCATCAGTCTTTTGTAAAAGAACTGAGAATGAAATGAAGTTGCAAAACTGAGAAGTGAACCTCGATGCTTTGCATCGCAGCATGCCTTTTTCACTTAAAGACCTTCCTCCTTCCCACAGGCACGCTAGTCAGCATGTTACATACATACACAAGCAGGTTTTTTTAATGCATAAAAAGTTCTCTTTGTTGGTGGGATGTGCTTATTTTTAAGAAATCAATTGCTCTTGAGAGGTTGGTGCTGAAAAATCCCATTGATTTCAAAGCTTAAGAAGTTGGTAACACGATAAGACTGTTCTGTAGAATAAATGGATGACCTTTTGCAGATTTTTTTTTTTCTGTTTGTTGTCCGAAGTTTTCTATCCTGTTCAGACATGCGGTAGTAGTACAGCAATCATCTTGCAATCCCAACTGGAGCAAGAATTGCTATGGATACTGTGTAAATATGTACTGTTGAACTTTCCTTTGTAGTGCAATGTATTTTATGCGCTCTTAGTTTATGTTCTGACTTTTATAGTTCATCTAAGACCTCTTTAATAGTATCAATGGTTCTTTGTTCTTTGTGTTGTTGGCAGTCATACACCTTAAAACATTTTACGAAGGAACGGTAAGTGCCATTGTCCCATTTTATTGAGGAGCAAGCTCCTGGACTGGAAGTGACCTCCTGAAAATCTCACAGTCTGCCAAAGAGCCAAGACTTCCTAAAAACTTATGACTGTAATTACCAGATAAAAAAATATTTGTGACTGTTTAAAGTGCCCGGGAGCGCATTGTAAGAGACACAGTAATCTCATTGAAATGGTGCTGGAAAAGAAACAACCCAGAACGCCCACAGAGTGTGCATGTATGTGTGTGAGCACGTGTGTGTAATCTTTAGTTAGGGGTATTTTTTTAAGCAAAGATTCCATGGGACCTTAAATGTCCAGATTTAAAGCGTGTCTAAATATTATTTACATATTAAGTATGTTTAAAAATGTTTAAAATACAAACTAAGACAGTGTTAGCTTTCTTGAAATGGGACTCTATGGCTGAAAGCAATATAATGGTTGACCCCTACAACATGTTGTAGAAGGACTTACCTCTGTGCTGCTGGGATATAATGTGGATCATGCATACAATCATCCTTGGCTTCATTTAGCATCTTTATTTCTTGTGTCCTCCTAGTAAAAATGTTTCTATTTGGGGGATTTCAATTAAATACTCTACCAGGAAGGACTTGCTTTAAAGGTTAATACAATAGGTTGTTCTCTGCAGTGTAAAATTAGCTAAATGAGCAACTAGCGGTACCTGATTACTTGACATATTTTAGTGATATTATTATAAAGATATGTTGACCACAAGCTGATTCAGGACTTCACTGTAAGAACATCTTAAGTCTTTTAATCTGGTGAACTCAGTTGAACTGTGAAGAAATGCGCAAGATATTTGAACAGCTCATTAACTAAGCTAAAATAATTACAAAGAGTTTCATGCATCATGGGATAGCCTTGAAAATGTGTGTGTTTATCCTCACATCCAGTTGACCATTCTTTCAGCTCATGTTTTGTACTTCGGAACACAGCATGGCGACATTTGTTATCTTACTTGATGGCACGGTGCTGAACTTCCTGTAACAAGATCGTTGTATTCAGATTGCTAGTTCTCCTATCAAAATAATAGCTTATCACTGTCGTAAGTTATCTTTACAAAATACCTGAAAATTCTGTGGTTACCTGCCTTGCTGAATAGTAAGCTTAAGCGTGCACGGGATGTTCTCCTTTCCCTTTGTAATTCTGAAGAGAAGCAGACCAGAGTTTCACCCTGATTCTGGGTTGGTGCTTTATTTATTATTGTGTCATCAGGATTAGTAGAACAGAACATATTATAAACTCATGGGTTGTGAGTTACATTAAAATCACAATATTATTTTATAAAAATCATATCCTAGTGGCTAGGTAATTGTAATTATTTCGAATTTTCAGGCACCATTGTGCTGGATCAGGATTTTATGGGAAAGTTGACTTTGGTTTCTAAGGTGCATTGTTTTCCTCACTGTTGAAATACCACGTTGTCACATTTCAAACACATTGGAAGTTTTATTTAAATATGATGCATTAAGTATCTAGATGAGGCTGAAGTCCAGTCCTGTGTATGTTTCACAGGGAATAGTCCCATGGAGATATACACATGATGGGCTTGGAGTTCGGTAAAAATCTGCGTGCTTTTGTGAATAAGTTGTAAGACATAAGTGTGAATGAATATATAAGACATAAAACCCCACTTCTTCCAGATATAGAGGGAAAGGAAATATTCAATAGAACCACACACTTTGAATTTGTTTTAAATTACCCATGCTTTGTGTTTACTTTGATATAGTCAGTGAGCCTGTGTAGCCCAAAGTTCCTCTGAAGATGACAGAAAGATGTATAGAAAAGTTAAGGCCTTTGAAAAAGCTTTGTTCATTGTGCATTTTCCTCTTTCCCAATTTGGCCTACATATAATGCAGTCTTTAGAGAAAGACCATCGCTGGACAATGGTGTCCAATCAAGGGTCAGAAAGATTACATTTACTTAAAAATTTCTGTGGAAGAAAACATAAATTATTCTAAGAACTTTTCTGCCTGTATATTGCAAGTTCTTGACTCAAGATAAATGCCTTCAGTTTTCCTCTAGAATATGTTCTTTTTGTTAAAAATTAAACACATCTATTTAATACTGAAGAAAAAAGGAGGTTCTGTGAATATATGTTCTTTTGGAAACTGTATGCAATCAGGCACATTGTATGAAAGAATTATAAAGTAAAATAATTTTTAGATTTCAGTCATCTTTCAGTGACATTGGCTCCTTTTGCCATTGAAATGCACATCAAAACTCACTTCAAAAGAAACTGGAGATTGTCTTCATTACGTATCTTCAGTGCTGCATCACTAATGGATAGGGTAAATCCTGTGATTGCAGTCTCCTTTTAAAAAATACCCTCTTTCTATTACCTGACATGCTAGTTCTGATATTTTTCTTAGTCTGAAGATGGTATATTTAATAACATATAATCACTATTATTTCAAGGCTCTTAAATAGTTATACTATGTATGTTATTTAAGCTTATTGAAGGTCACTTCTATATTGTTTCATATTCTGGCAGCAGCTGTATCATTTAACTTACCAAGGAGCTTACCAACCTTTTTCTTTTGTGATATTTGCATGCTTTTGATGTCGTCTTTCATTATGATTTTATTAGAAGTTACCCACCAATTAGCTAGTTTTATCACGTCCATCTGATCTTTACTTACTCAGGTGGGTAGTAATATCATTTTTGTATAAAAGAGCCAGGGTTTATGCACATTTTGTTGTTGCTTGTTTTATCTCCAATATTCTGTCATGTTAGATACTGTTGTACTCCTGGTGTTTTAAAAACTGATTTATTATAGAGGCTATAATAACAAAATTGCATGTTTCCTTAAAGAGTATTTCATAATGACAGAGCAAGATTGCATTTTGATCCTAAGTTTTACCTTACGTAATTTTGATTCATATTGTAAACGGCAATCTTTTTTTCTGTGCATCTAGTGTGTTTAATCCTTACTTTGACAATGTCTTACCTGCGTAGAATTTACCTGTCTTATTTTTAACTACTATTTAACTGTCCATCGCTATTTTTATAGCAGCCTGTACTCAATAACAGCTAAGCTCTCACAGTGTGAACACACCCTAAAAACACCACTCTCGTTAATGATCATAGTAATCCTGAGCAGCAAATAGAGCTTTATCTGTCAGTTCCAAGGAAAAATATGATCTGAAATAATTTGTGTAATATACAGATAATAAGAGATTAGTGCATCTGTTCCAAAGAGCCTGACCTTCAAACCATTACCTCTGCAAGATTCAAGCATCATGGTGTAATCCTGCTATGAAAGGCAAGTTTGTTTTACTTTTGTATTTTATGATCTTCATCCATGAGCTAATATATATTGAAATCCCTGGAAGAATGTAGTGCTGCTTGACTTGGGTTATTCTAGCTAAGATAGAGATAAAAATTACTGTAAAAGGCAAGTTTCTGTTTAACCAGTAGTAAGCCTAGGAACATGAAAATAAGGTTTATTTATTATATTTTAATCTTTTGCCATGTACTCTGGGGAGCCATCTTTCTATATGCTGTCTCTGAGTAAATTTGGATTTTGAAATCCGTGGTTCAGACTGGCTGATTGATTATTGTAGATTTTCGTGTTTTGTTTTTATGATATGGATTTGAAAGTTTCCCTTCATACCGAGTTGTTTGATTTTCTGCTGCCCTTTCTCATTTTCTTCAGTGCTGATGTTCAGATGCAATTTTTGTTTTCCAGTTTATTTTAAAATTACTGTCATCTCTTCATCTGTGATTAGTTTGTCAATGCCCTCTATATCAAAATGGCAAGAAAATTTAATGCTAAATCTTAGCCTCTGCTTTTGGATAATATAGAAAGAGGAAAATGGCCTGCTAAGCAGTTTGGAAGTATTGGAATTAGCTTCATATTGTACTGTAATGTCCATTATGAGCATACATGGAGCAACATCTGCAGATATTGTATTATTTCAAGAAAAGTGCATTCAATCATTGAACTTACTAATATGCCTGCACCGTTGCATTAAAAATCATAGTTCAAGTAACGCTGTGTTTTAGTTGGCATAGCAGTTTGGAAGTGTTTTCACTTCAGAAGTAACTAGAAGTTTGGGAGGGAGTTGTTTTTTCTATAGAGATAGACAGTATTAGCACCGTTTCATTTTCTTTTTCCATCTCATCCTGCCTTGTGTTTGAAAGGGCTTTAGAATTTGATAAACACTTGCCATCTGCTTAAATATATTGGCTGTAATTCAGATGCTCTCAAATATTCATTTATAATATATGGCTAATTCTCCCTTGTGCTTGTATTTTTCGTAGCTTTTTACCATGTTTGTAACACCTTAATTATACGAGAAAACTAGTATCCCTCAAGTGAACAGTTGCAATAAAGAAATCTTGCTTTGTAATAAAAAATTAGCATGATTTACCAGAGAAGACACCTCCTGCGTTGGTGCCCTTTCTGCCTGGTGTCTGTTGCCCGCTGTCTTGTCTCCTTCACCTTTGAGAAAGGCAAAGCCTTTCTACTCAAGGTTTGCAACCCAGAAAGGACAGCTGAGGAGAAGGAGAAATGGGCAGCCACACAGACCTATAAAAATGTCCTGGAGTAGTCATTTTTAATGGCAAAAGGCAAGGTGTTACAGAAAATCCTGCTGTCTCACATCTCTCCCTACCTTGCCCAGTAACCAAAGCAATACTGATGCTGGGGCAAATTTTTGCACTGGTGTCTGTCTGCGGCAGAGTTGAACCTTTACGTCTTGTCAGTAGAGTTTTCCTCAATGTGTCTTTGATAATGGACATAAACCAGCAATAGCGGATGCAAACCTTATGATTTCGCACAGAGTTAACGCCAGAGCATTCATTCGGGCAGTTTGGTTGAACAATCTGTCTCTAAACCGCATCTTTGTGCACAGTTGGCCACTTCCAATAATATAAACACAAAGGGAACAATTATGTCTTACAGTTATGCAGTGTTTATCTAGCACAGATCCACTGTCCAAGTCCGTAGGTGTTTTTACATACTGCCTGCTGGAACTAATGTAAACCAGTTTGAACGCAATGCCACAAACAGCTATTTTAAAACGGAAACATTCAGCCACCATCTCGCTCACATTTACCTGTATTAACTACTGCTATGGATAAAAAGCTGATTAAAAAGATAAATTTTGCACCAGGACTGTCATTAAGCGGATTTGAACGGACCAAAAGAAAGAGCTTCTCCTGAGTTTTTAGCCTCTCTCCTGGCAGCTGTTATCTGGGCTGACCTCAGATGTGAGGGGGGTAGGTCCTTATGTCATTGCAACGCATCTGGCTTGGGACTTTATAGAGTCACATTTAAAACCCCATTCAAAAGTAATGAAGAAATTCAAAAGCAAAGTAAACCTTAGCATAAATACTTTGGCTGAAGAAGAGCATTGCGGCATTTTACTGTAGCTGAAACTTCTGTGGGATCACTGGTGGTGATACAAGGTACAGCCCTACAAACAAGGTTGCAAAAAACCCATGCAAATTTGTGTTTAGGAATGTAGAAAGTTTAAATGAAAGTTTGCTTTAGGGTGTGGTACTGTGGAGGTGGCCCAGGAGAATTTATTCTGTAGAGAGTCCAAGGCTAAGTTTCAGGAGGCAGAGGAGCTCAGATTTGCTCTTCCTACAGCGGTGGAGGAACGAGCCAGGCTTTTGGTCCACCTTTCTGTTACAGACCAGAAAAGCAGGTCAAGCAGTTATAATCCTGGAAAGAGGTTTTGACCATACAAATAAGAAATATAAGGAATGATTTTTCCTGGGACTAGGAAAAGGAGCATAAAGTAAGAAAGGCTGTGACCCAAGTCGGGGCTTTCTGGGAGCCTATGGCATGAAAGCCTTCCCTCCATGTTTGTTTTTTGTTGTTTTTTTTTTTTAATTTAAGCTTTAAACCTCTGCTGCATTTCCCTGAGCAAGAACCTGAGTGGGAGGGAACTTCTGCGCACTTGACATAAAAGCGCAGTGCTTTGTGTAAAACCGCTCAACGTGGCAGCCTGGTCTGGGAGCCTTTGCCACGCACGTGCCGCAGGTGTGACTCAGGATGGTGACGTGCGCACATCAGCAGCTACCAACATCAGTGTTTCATTCCTACCATGGCATTGTACTGATCGTTGGAAGATAAATCTTTCCATTTAATTGTATTTGGCTTTTTCAATGTTTTTAACATGCATCACAAGAGACTTGGATGCCATACGACTACGTATTTTTCAAAAAGGTGGTAAACCACCTTCTCTGTGGTGTTTGGAACGTCATTTCTAAATGTGTACTGCAGAGCAAGAGACAAATTACTTTAAATATTGCACTATGTAGGAAATCTTTGCCTATGCAATGAAAATAGGTGGACATTTCTGCATAGGTGTGGCATGGGATACACTGCATCCCTACTGCAGAGGATTTTGAATTTGTTAGTCACCTATACAGTATTTGCAATCGTAAGTCCTGTTATATGTTTATTAGCTGAAATGCACAATATCATTTGTGGCATTTTTCTCATTAATCATTTTACGATACTTTAAATAATCAGAACTTCACCGCAACTTGAAGATCCACTGGAGAGAAATTTATTGCATGCATGGTTTTCATTTTTTCCCATTATAATTCTTTTTGAAATAGTTTTCTTCTTTTTGCTTGACAAATGCTGAGTCATTTACTTTCTCCTTTCTGTCTTTAATCAACCTGATATCCAAATTCACTATACATTAGGTTGGGTACCTCCTGCCTTTGTAAAAGAGAGTGAGAGAAAGCACATCAGTCCTTACAATGCTTGAATGCCAAGTTTATAAAGGTGTGTTAAATTAATTAATTCTTAACCAAGTGCAAGAGGAAAGCATATTACATTTTTGGAATAGAGTACCAGAAAAACTGAACAATGTGACATGGAAACAATCATATGGCAAAGTCTGTTTCCTCAAAATGAAGTTTAAAGATGAAAGGAGTAATTCAGTGATGAAGATCTGTTCTCAAAATGCTCGTGGACACTTAGGAGGTGGTGATACTTTAAGTCTGGAGTGCTCAAGTCCCTTTAAGACAGTAACATCATTAAGACTTTAGCGTACCTGTAATCTAGTATTTAATGCTAAGTTGATGCTTTCTCAGCTTTGCAATTTTTCAGTTAGTTTTGTACTAAACTTCATGCAGAATGAGTCAAAATCACCAGGACAGAGAAATGTGTTTCTGGGTTTATCTGAGTCTCCTCATCCAGTTCTGAACAGCAGCGTTAAAAAAAGGCATCAACCAAGGTTGCCAAGAATATTTTGTGCTCTTCTCTCCTTGCACATCACTAGAAAATACACCGCTGACTGAATTTTTTAGCCTTTCGGCAATATATTATGAAGTGCTAGCTGGCAGGTAGTTCAGTACTTTTTTCACTGCAAGGCCCTGTAATGTAATCACAGTTGTAAAAGGAACTTGTGAGTGAAGCAACTTGATCATTCCTCGCAGTGCTGCGGTGCCAAGTGGTTACAGGAGAACGAGGGAGAGGCAACGCCAGGACCCCAGAGGTTTATTCTACCCAGAAACAGCACGAGATACTGAAACAAAGGTGAAGCTGCTTTAGGTGCTGGCTGCTTGCTAAGGATTCTGTCATAGCCGATGTTTAATTTTGCATAAACCAGAGGTAAGCCTGGATTTTCTGCGTGTTACTGCAATGAGCTTCTGTATTAGTGTAATTTAGCAGTGTGTGTTAGTCTGGGGTTATAACTTTGCAATGTTACAGTCACTAAGGAAAAACCCGTGTCAGTGTGCTGCTCCCTTGGTCTGATACACTGGAAATGATCTCTAAAGGCAGGTTAGTAACATTTTTGAAGGGGAATGTAATACCCACCTGGGAGGTGCTGGTAGTGGTGAAATAAAACTTGGAAGGGCTTGAAAGTTGCAGTGTGAACAAATCAAGCTACAGAAAAGGTACAAAATATTCAGATCAATTAACAGGGTGCTAATTGTTGTGAGAAAAAGGAGCAGACTGTTTCTGAGGCTGTAACATCTCCTGATTAGCATGCTGTGCAATTAAACTAGGGCTGAGTTGTTATTCAGAAACTTTTCAACTGTACAAAAAGGCACATAACATCTTTTTCCTAGAGGATGCTTTGGCACCAGTGGTTTTGATAGTGTTTTACTTTACAGTTTTTATGGAAATTATTAAAATAATTAGACTTTGGCTTGCCATTATCTACATCATAGTTCTCAGGAAATTTTTTGAAGGCGCATAGCAATAGTAAGTTTTTTTTATTAATGATGTCTTATAAATGGTCTTATTGTTGATAGCATCCTGTAAAACATTTTCTTTTAGTAATCATACTGTCATTATATGCTTTTAATAATAAATACTGAAGTATTCGTAATTGTGAAGACTCTTACTTAAAAAACAGTCTCAAATTTACTAAAATTGTAATTGCTGCCTATCACAAAAAAGATTTCATGCCGTTACCTAAATATGTTTAAATTCTTAAAGAAATATAACGTTGGTTTAGTTTATCTGAAGAATCTCTTCTACTTTCTCCTGCATTATAATTTTGTTTTCTCCTCCTGTATTAACTGGCAGCTGTGTCCCAGCACCCTTTCAGTGGACAACCGTTGTCTCTGTACCATATGCCAGTTCACTTCTGAGAGTTGGCCGGTAATAAACAACGTTGTAATATAACACTGTGTTTTGCTGTAAAAATGTTACTTTTGAAGTGCAAGCAGCTCTTCTGAGCTTCTTATTTCATTCCATCTCGCTTTCTCCTCCAGTCTAACAAAGCCAAGTGTATACGAGAAAATGAGTGCTTGAAATTTTATAAATTGTTTATATAGTAAATAATTCGTTGGAAACATGACTTTTTTGTGTTACTAATTGCATTTCACTGAAATAGGCTTTAAAAGTTGAAGAATTAGGCATGTACACCTATTATCAGTTTCACTGGCATATTCTGGTTTTATATATGCATAAATGTGAACAGTGTAATTAAGATGCTCTTATTTCTGTGTGTTTATAAAGACTGTTTAGTGCAATCCCAGCAGTAAAAACTCTTCACCATATATCACCACTGATTGCCTCATTTTGGCTGACAGACAGTGGCTCATTTCACTTCATTGCAAGTATGTAGACAAAACTATTAATGTAAAAATCTTTGGACAAACAATACTAGTAATTTCAGAAGCCATAACAGAACTTCTTCTGACCAGATACCCATTTTTTTCCTTAGGATACGGGTGTCCTGGTTAGACACAGGATTTCTTCCCTCACATGGGAAAATCATATGTATCAGGATAATCATACAAAAACACATGCTGTTTTTTGCATTTTTGGGGTTTGGTTTGGTTTTTTATTTTAAGTACATATGCCTAAGATCATCTTTTCTTAAGAAGGTAAGATTTGTAAAAGCAGTTGCTCAAAGTTTTGAGGCCATTGTCAGGTAGTGAATAATGGCCTGATTTTCAAGTTCTTGTTTACTCTTGTTTTGAGCGTGGACCTCAAGCAGTTCTTGTCATTTGTTCTCAGATTACTACTTCAGCTTACTTCAAGTCAGTAAGAGCTATTGGATAAGTAAAGTTACTTTCCTTTGACATCTAAGGCAAACTGTTAAGAGTTTGCTTTTCAGTGAATAACAGTCAAAAGTTGAGATTCTGCCGTGCACTGGTGAAAATGCCATCAAAGCATTAATACAACTATTAACAGCGTTTCAGTGAAGTCTCCTTTGTTAGGATTGGTGCTTTTTGTTCATTTGTCTCTGAATACATAAGAAAAAAAAATACTGTGTGTATTAATGGACTAATTGCACTGTTTTGTATTATCTGGAAATATTTACTGGGAATGAAATTGGTTTGCCAGCTGAATGCGTGAATTTATAACTATAGTTATGAGCTACAGTTTTTTCCAACCTCCTGCAAAAAAATTACATCTTGATAAATTACCCCAACTGAAAAGGTGAATATTCTTTCTAGAAGGTTTTTTTATTTATAATAGTATAAATGTTGGTTTTGGATTTGTTTTAATAAATAGAAATGGGAAAAATACATGATATTTTATATTTGGATTTTAAACCTCAGGATCTAACACCACAGAATATAAAAAGCTTTCTCCTTTATTTGAATATATTGTGTGATAGTTGGAGGAAACATTTAAAAGACCATTACTGCAATATTTCAGGTTTCTTTTTATAAACAGCATTGTATATTCAGGAGAGTAAAGCAGAATACACATAATGGAAAATACAGTGGAATATTGCAGAATAGAAAGTCTAGGAAATATTTGTATTTAAATGTCATATTTTTTTACCATTTATTTTCTGTCCATGTTCATAGTCAGTATGCACTTTCAATCTTTGAGACAAATACACTGCTGAGTTCATCTGAGAGATGTACACATGTAAAAGAACAAATGCTGTTTGAATTATTTCTTCTTGTCTTTCTCTGGTTTAGGACTATAAGCCAAGGGGTACTTTGTCAAATATATGTAAATATGTTTTGTTGCTGTTTAAAAGCGCTACATGCAGAGTGAGTGGGATGCTGCAGAACTTGTAACTCAGCAAGTCTCCAAGCAGCCAAATTTGAGGTTGTAAAATCAGTAACATACTCAGAAAGGACTAGAAGGAAATGTGCCCCTTGGCTTTTCTATTTATAGTTCTTCAAATTGAGGATGACCCTTACTGTTCCAGCTGGCATCATCTTGTTGGTGCCTCGCACAGTCAGTGTGCAAACACCAACAATATGGTCGCAGTCCTGCCAGGTTTCAGTCAGAGCTGGCTTGGAGCTGTAGTCCTTTTTGGCTTTCTTTGGATGCATGAGCATGCTTGATACCATGGATAACTTGCCTTTGAGTCACGCGATGACACTGAGTATTAGTACCCTTCCTATTATCCGTTTCATTAGTGGATTTAGCAGTGGTGTATGCTTTGTTCTCTGGAGCGTTCTTCTGAACCAGTTTTGCATACCACATACCCAGGTGCTGCATGTGTGTAAATTTGCTTCTTTTTGTGGTGCTAACCAACTGGTGGCAATGCTTGCTCAAGGCACCTCTCTCTGTAGGCGGTACACAGAAGACCATGTCAGGATTGTTTTCTTCTGCCCTACAGAGGTCTCTAACGCTGTCCTATTGACTGCGTCGCCAAGCCCGTGTCCTTGCATATGTACGTCCCCTAGCCTTGTCCTGTGGCACGTAATGCACACCTTGGCATCACAGGATAAAAGCTTTACTTCAGCGGGCTGTGGCAGACCCCCTCCCGTTATTTCAGACTTACTACACTGAAACAAAAGCAAAAGGTAGTAATTGCCTCCAGGGACCACATGGAGCCCAAAGGAAAAGCCAGGCCAATGGTGATGCCATGTGCAGTAGTGCATGGAATTTGCATCTGGAATACTGCGTCCAGTTCTGGGCTCCCCAGTTCAAGAAGGACAGGGATCTGCTGGAGAGGGTCCAGCAAAGGGCTACAAAGATGATTAGGGGATTGGAACATCTTTCATATGAGGAAAGGCTGAGGGATTTGGGTCTCTCTAGTCTAGAGAAAAGAAGATTGAGGGGGGATCTTGTTAATGCTTTCAAATACTTGAAGGGAGGATGCCAGGGGGATGGGAGCAGTCTTTTTTCAGTGGTGCCCATTGATAGGACGAGGGGTAATGGGCACAAGCTTGAACATAGGAAGTTCCATCTTAACATGAGGAGGAACTTCTTTACTTTGAGGGTGGTGGAGCACTGGAACAGGCTGCCCAGAGAGGTTGTGGAGTCTCCCACTCTGGAGACATTCAAAACCCGCCTGGACGCTGTCCTGTGCAACCTGTTGTAGGTGACCCTGCTCTGGCGGGGGGGTTGGACTAGATGATCTCCAGAGGTCCCTTCCAACCCTGACAATTCTGTGATTCTGTGCCTTTGCTAAGGACAGTCATGGATACAAGCCATTTTGGGCCATTTGTCCTGGCATTGTCCTCTCTAAATTGGATGCCTTCTGCAACATAAAGGTAGCCTTGAGGTACCTCTAGTAGGCACCTTAATTCAGTAGTTACTATCACTGACCCTTTCTCACTAATACAGTTCTGTTGTCAGTAGTGTTTTGCTCATGGCTGCTATACTTGGAGGTGATGAGGAAGTACAGAAATTGGGGGCACATCAATTGCATTGATATTTTGTGCAAATGTAAGTGCATACACTAACAAGCTTGCTTTTTGCTCTTCGTCGTTACTTAGACCGGGATCTCCATTAGTTTACGTTTGTCTGAGCAAACCAAAAGCAGGGACCAGTTTCTTGTCAGACCAAAAAAGAATCACTATAGGCTATATTTATCAGAGGTAGACTGAAATAGCACAGTGCACACACTCATTGGTGTGTGGCAGCAGGGGGGCTACAACAAGGCTGTTGATAAATTGCAGAATGCTTACAAGCTGTGTATCTTTTGTAGCTACAGAGGGCTGCTTTATGATCCTTTTGCATCAGTTATTAAATATGCAAAAATGTTCATCACAATTGCTCTGTAATAGTTTTTCTCTAGCTCGTACCTTTTAAACTATGTGTTTGGATGCAATTAATGCACATCAATCTGCATTTCTGCACGCAGAAAGCCTTGCACAGTTGACACAGCAGACAGAAGCAGACAGACCATTTTGGAGTAGATTTTGCCCCTAAATGGTATTCAGTATAGAGACAGTTTATCTTCAGTCTCCACGATGAATATAGTGTAATTTACACAGTGCAGGCAAATAACTGTAATATATTATCAAATTTAATTGTACAGATCAAACTAATAAAAAATCACGACCAAGCATTCTCCAATAGATATCCAGACAAGAGTAGAAAATCTTCTCAATATATCATAGCATAGATATTGAACATAAATATTTTATGAACTTGTACTGTTCATATAAAGACAGCATTCCAAAGATACTTGCAGAACTGTAGATTAAAAGTAATACAAGATGAAAATGAAAATTTTTAAAAAAAAATATATTATCAAGAGCAGGCGAAACTCTGGTAGTTGTTCAGATCCTGTATTTCATTGTGCAGTCAGGGCAGGACTGGAAGTTGTACCAGAATGACTTCACGTTACCTGGGCGTCTCTAGAAATAACAGCAGTTCCCATCTCAGCTGTATGCTAACCACCTCCCGCCTTTGCAGAATGGGGTTTTGCTGAGAAGTTTAAAGGAGTACATCAACAAGATAAACTGTTCTCATTACTTTTTGTGCTACAAATGGATGAAAAAAATATGATTTGCATAACTGACCAAGGTTAAAAAACTCTAAAACCTGGGCAACCTGTGTTTTGGTTCTTACTCATGGGCAAAAGCAATTCCCTTTTTGCCATAAAACTCCTGATGTATTTTACCATTCTGTCTTGGGTTACTTTTATATTATATTTTTGATTGTACTGCAGAATATTAAGACTGAGGTCATAAAATGAAATATGCAGGACTCTAGTTTTCCCAGGAAACATTGTGGATATTAGTAGCAGTTACAAGAGGAGGCAAAAGAATTTTTTTTAATCTCCAACTGGAAAAAAAATCTTGACTACAAAAAAAAGAAGTGGAATCCAGCACAGTAAAAAGTGACTTGAAAAGTATTCGGAAAGAGACAATCCGGTATTTGTGGCACAGTGAGACAAGGTTGTGGACTTGCTTGTGGCCATGCAGAAGGATTCCTACTTCATGGTCTGTGCATTTGAAATCTGTGGAACAAAGAAGTATGTTCAAGCACCAACATGGATGTTATGTACGACAATATAAAATTACTCTTTCAAAAAACACCCACTTGCTATTTTCAATCTCCACTGTGGCTCAATGTGAAAATACCCATTTCTGTAATTTAGTCAGTGGATATTTTTTACAGTGATTATTTCTATGAATGTGAGCTGCATTATGCTTTCCCAACAGCCTGGCTCTAATTCCTAAGTTTCAACATTCACCGTGTTGTCCAGGTGGTCCAGAGCACCATCTCTTTCCCAATTTGTCCCAAGGTCATGATGATCTTGTAGCGACATTTTGTGTCTCATTACTCCCATTTCCTGAGCCATGAATACTCACAGGCAACCCTACTAAGCTGCCTACATTTCAGACTCAGAATACGTAGTCAGACCGTCTTATGTCCTTCCAGCCATGCTGCCTTATCTGGATGGCTCCAGAAAGAAGGCAGGGGGTAAAACACATCATCTCACTCGCTTTGTGGGAGCAGATGTAAACTGAGGCACTTTCAGACAGGTCCCAGCAAGAGAGAGAGGCACGAAACAACCCAGGTGGCAAATGCGTAGCTACAGAGAATGTGAGAATCCTGCTTTGCGTAGGGCTCTGCATGTGGGCTGTGCTCCCTAGGCTGCCTTTTGGTTCATTTTTGATGCTCAGCTTACCTTTCGGCATTGATATGCCGGACACACCATCTGTTTTTAAAGATAAAGCGCAGGTCCAAAATGTCGCATTTGTTTTCTACATACGGAATCCGTGAAGTTCCAGCAAATAACTTCGACAGCCACCTGCCCTGTCTAAGAGCGGAGCCTGGTCTGCCTGGTGTACCTTGTCTGGCCTACTCTACCTTACACTTAGCAGCACTGAATAAGGCAGTTTCAGCTGACCAAGGACCAGGAATTTGGATGAGTTGCAGTGAGTTGGAGTGGCCCACAGCAAAACCTCGAAGCTGTTGGCCTCAGAAGGGAGTACTGTGGAAGTACCTGATTTCTTCCACTCAGAGGCATTTGTTTCCCTGCTGCTGGGTGGCCACAGATAAACAACCCCCGGTCCAGAAGGCTTAAGAGGAAAACCACAGCCCCTTTTGCTGTGGTATTGTCTCTTCTTAGGCCAATAAACAAATTATTTCTTTTGCTCTTTGGCCATGTTTGCTGTCTCTCTGCTAACTCCAAAGAGGTTACTGTGACAATTCAGCAGGAGGGAGAGCTGCTCGCTCTCTCCTGTGTGATTTCTCCCTGCCCTCCACCAGCTCTGCAGATGCAAGAGCAAGGACCAGCTGTTCTCCACAGCACGTTTAATCACCCCGAGCAATGGGCAGGCCATGCCGGGAGCCATAACTTGTAGGTGGAGGGAGATCAAGGTCCGTCACCTTCAAACATCAACGATGTCCATGTGAAACAGGAAAGTGCAAATTTTTTCAGAGCAATTCAGTCTCCACAGCAGGTGGAAGGGGAAGAAACGTTGGCTTTTTCAGATGCTCCCCTGAGCAGACTGTGAAAAGGAAGCAGAGACTTTGCAGACAGTGAATGAAGGGGCACTGAAATGAAGGGGCAAATGCCGGAGAATGTTTTTTGCGTGCACTTACGTGAAACTTTGTGAAATCTACTACTTCCTGAGAGTACAGTGATTATTTCTATGAATGTACTTCCTGTTACCCATTGAACGACAGGCTGAACTAAATGAAAATGAACAGGACACTGAGTTTGAAGTCAACATGCATTATTACATCACATAGAGACTCTGGTGGAAGTATTTCAGTGAAAGGTCTTTGAGAGCGAATATCATCATTTAGAAGCATAATTTGTGCCATGCGACAGCAGAATTCATTGTAGATCGGCCATTGCACCTGTTGCTCAGAACCACCCCTGTAAAGGACTGGAAGCTCTTCTTGCTCAAGGGTAACACAAAACATTCCAGGTGGAATTCAAATTGCATTGTAAAGAATGTATGGTGGAAGCTTTTTCAAATGGATCAAATCTTTAAACAATTTTGCAGGACTTACATTGCTTTCTAATATTCAGTTGCAAGCATAGACTGCAAGCATCTGTGAAGTCCATCATCTTCCACATGGATTCTCCAAAGAGTTCATTCTACTTAGGAAGTGCTGAAATCAGAAGTTATGTAAAGCTCATTGTTTACTTTGAAGAATTTCTGTGGTGAAAGTAAGATTTTGCTGGGTCAAAACACATTATTATATTTTTCGATACTAAGTATTTTAGTACTTAACAATTTCCTGTTAAATGCATGAAGGGTTTTTTTCCATCTTTTTTTTTTTTCTCTGAGAGTTGTAACTTCTTTTGTAGTCACCCAACCTAACTAACAGGTTGGCTAGAGGCACCTTACAGAGTATATGGTCAGCAGACACTATCGCAGTCATCCTTTCTACATTCCAACTGTATATAGGTTATTAATAAGGCACCTAATTTCTAACAGTTTGCCCTAACAAGGATCTTCAGACTGCAGCCCCTTTAAAGAGAAGCCACCGCCAGTTTGCAACTGAAGAAGAGAGACTCCTTCTTCAATCAGGATAGTCTTTCTGTGTTATTAAATAGTAATGCTCAAGTCAGATCGCTGTTGCTGGGGGAGAACTGCAAGGAAAGGCTTTGCTGTAAGTTGTCATTCTAAATATTGCTTCTTTTTCTCTGATTTCAGAGGGTGGCAACAAGAAGCTAAAGAGCACGATACAGAGAAGCACAGAGACAGGAATGGCAGCAGAGATGAGAAGTCGTATGGTTCGACAGCCAAGTCGGGAATCCACTGATGGCAGCATAAACAGTTACAGCTCCGAGGGCAAGTAAGTGGCATTAAAAATATCTGTAATTTAGGAGAAGTTTCTTGTCTTTATAAGAAAACGTGGGATGTGAACATAGGTCCCAGGTCTGGCTGAACGGGATAGCACTGTGTACAGACTTCCTCTTGAAACATTTGCAACACTGAACTATTTTAGGCACATAACACAAATTTCTTGAAAACTGAAATTGAGAGAGGACTTCTTGGGGATTCACATTTTCCCTGTCATCCAGTAAGGCATTTTGTTCAACAAAAGACAACTAAATTCAGAGTGCTTTATTGAAAACAAAACATAGGGGTACTTTTTCTTTGAGTTATGTTTGGATTAACACAGAGTTAAACTTCAGATGTTGTATGTAAATCCCTCCGATATGAAACTCTGTTCAGTAACACTATATACAAAGAAAGTTTAGCTTGGAGCGGGTCCAAGTCTCTCATTGAGAATCGTAAACCCAGAGTCCAGCTGCCCCATCGGCTGAAATCAGGCAGACAGCTGTGGGGAATGGGGCAGCTGTTTTCATTCACTGCTGAGTGACTCAGTATGTAGGAAAGGAGAGGAAAGGCACATCTGACACAAAAGTGTGCATGAATACTCACAGCGGGACTCTGCCATGTGTGCCAAGGCACAGTGGTCACTAGGGAATTCTTAGAAGATGCCTCCTCAGAAAAGGGGAAACCGGGTGTAGGCAAATCCACCCTGTAGACCTGGGGAAAAAAGGAGAGATTGGGACTTCTTTGGCTAGATCTTTTTAAATGCTTACTGTGTTACCACAATTGCTACTGCACATTTTATAAGGCACAAAGAGGCAGGGCAGCCATGGTGGTGGCGAGGAGCTGTGTAAAGGTGCAGTTTCTCCATCATCAGATGATCTTGCCACCCACTTTTTTTACAATGAGTGTGGTGACACACTGGAACAGGTTTCCCGGAGAAGTTGTGGATGCCCCACCATTGGAAGTGTTCAAGACCAGGCTGGATGGAGCTTTGAGCAACCTGATCTCATGAAAGATGTCCCTGCCCATGGCAGGGGTGTTAGAACTAGATGATCTTTAAGGTCCCTTCCAACCCAAATCATTCTGTGATAATGCTAAGAATTGCAAGAGCCACCTAAGAAAAACAGGCTCCATCCTGAATAACTCAAAAACAAAGTAGATAAGCATCAGCTGAAGACTGAGGGACAAGAGTAAAATACCCCAGTATGATTCTATGATAGGGCATTACCTTTACCCTTTCAACATTCCATCCTGCCATCCTCCTTCCTCTCTCTAGGCTGAATTGTCAGTCTGTAAGGCACCAGTAACTCACCATGGTGACAAAGGGCCCAATAAACTGGACTCTGCTAAGAAGGAGCTGGGGAGGAGCCTGTTTCCCTGGTTAGCAGTATGGAAGAGGTGGGAGCCCAGCACTGACAGTGAGGACCTTTTCAGGGGAACAGCCTAATCCTCCGCTCCACCCTTATAGTATGTAAACAGATTTGGCAAGGCTGGGGCAGATGGGGTCTGGATCTGGAGGTCACAGCAGGCATCTGGAGGACAGAAACTGCAAGGTAAAGCTGTAAATTGTTGACTTGAGAATCAGGGTCTGAGTAAAGTGAAGAGAGCAAGCCTGGGAAGTAAACAGAGTACTTGCTTCATATTGGGATATATTGCAGGCTGGGTGTGCCTAGTGGGACTTGGCTTGAAAATTATCCTTTAGAACTAGGTCCATCCTTAAGGTAAAGCGAGCTGTCGTAAGCTGGTAGTCGCACTATCTGCATCTTATGTCTTATTTCTGCCTCCTTAGCTCCTGTGCCAGCTCCCCATCTCTTGCTGCTCCAGCACCAGTTCTGCCTCTGACAAGTCTCCTTACCACTCTCAGCGCTCGCATGCGATAGATTTCTTCAGGTCTGACCACATTTGTCCTGCTTTTCTCTCTCCATACTTTTGGCACCAGCTCCCTAACTTTTCTCTTTGTTTCTGTCCCAGACTTTTGGGATGATAGAATTTCCAGCTCTTCTGGTTGATTCCTGATCCTCAGTATAACTCCACTTCATTTCCTGACTCCAAACCCACTTTGCGCTTGATCTTAGCTTTAAACGCTGTCCCTGATCTCCACATCCCTATTTCAATCCCTGGCAAGAGTAAAGAAACAGTGAGGCCAGTGAAGTGAGAATGCCACCAATATCTAACGCTGACTCTGAAGGGAAGCCCAGGAGAATGGGCCAAAGGAGGCAGATAACAAAACTGGGGTGAAACAGTTAAATATATCTTGCTGCAATGAAGGAAGAGAAACATTCCTTAAACAGAACGCAGTGCTATAGGCAAAAGGGGTGCCAGGGGGGCTCTGTTCAGTGTGGTGCTGTACTTTGTGGCTTAGAAAACTTCTCTGAAGTCTTCCAGTTTTCTGTGATTCTGTGATTTAGCTATAGATCAGCTCCTCAGAGGCTCTGCAAACTTGCTTGAGTTTGATAGAATAATGTTAGTTTACAGCAGCTCTGGGTTTAGATCACAGTGAGTGAAGAACGTTAAATGCAGATAAGAAAGATGACCAATAAAACAATTTTCTACTGTTTAATCACTTCCCCCATGTGCATCACTGGATTTTTTGTAGAACATGAGTTGGACACAACTGCAAGGTGGAGGGGAAGCCACACAACTGCATAATGTAATCAGGGTACATGCACTGTGCCAGCTGATCCTAAAATCCTCTCTCTCTTTCCCTCCTTCTTCTGGGTCTTTTTTGAATATTAGAAATGTCACCTTTAACTTCAGATGTTCTTTCTAGTGTGAGCCTGAATCAGTTTTTGATAGCAACTTGTATTCAGAATATTGCTAGGTTTTTCCTCTCTTATAGAATCACAGAATCGTGTAGGTTGGAAAAGACCTATAAGATCATCGCTCTTGCAAGATTTCCATCAAAATCAGCGAGAGCTTGACTTTGGTTGCTTGAGTAGTGTTTTGTCTGCAGTTTGCTCATGACATAACTGTAGGCGGGTAATGATGACAAATAGGAAATGCTTTTGTTAAGTTTGCAAAGGCTAATTTTCCTTCCTTGTGTGTGTGTACATCGTAATACTAACTTTACTTCCAGGATCACAGTTTATTGACAGTATCATGCCTCATCCTGCATTTCATAAGACCAGTCAGATTCCTACAGTAGGTACCCCAGGTACCACGTTATGTTTTTCTGCTTGACCTGTAACTGGAGTTTAATGAATTAGAATTAATATGCATTAAGGTAAATGTGTACTTCACAACCTTCAGTATTATGTGTATAGCTAGAGGTGTCTGAAAAGTGAGAATGCTCTCAAGTGAACATTTTCAATGTTGTTAGTCGTTCCACAGCAAAATGTAACAAGTTTTGGGGAAAAAGGACAAAGAAACTTTTCACAGCAGGAGCAAGAGTGAACCGGTAGCGCCACTGGGGAGGGGAAGCAGATTGTGTGTCTTGTCAGGAAGGGTGGGCTTGAAGCTGCATCTCGAGGTTAGGTGAATGCTGTAACTGGTGGGCTGATGGTTGAACTGGAGACCTTGAGATTCTTTGCCTCCTCTATCTAAAGAAACCTTCTTAAAAAAAAAGATTTCTTAAAACTAAACTTCTGGGAGAAGCTTACCTTTTGGTAAATCGGAGTTTTCTAATGAAAAGCACTGTGCTGATATTTTCTGGCCAGCTTTAGTTACAGGCATTCTATACATTTATGCACACACAGTAAGAGCAGTTAGTCTTGAAGAGAGGAATGGGCTGTTTCTGTCCAGCTAACTGGGGTTTGCAAAGAGTTTTCAGTGTGAATTGAATTACCGGGGCACATAAGCCTGATCTGTGGAAAGGAAAGCTTTTCACGGTAGATTTCTTTTACGAGGGAGTTTTGTTATTATTTTCTCCAGTCTACTAGGGAATTTCCTTTGAGGGAGAAGCAGATACAAAGTGGTGGATGGCCTGCTGGGTAAGATGATATCTAGACTTGGTTCAAAGTCTATTCTTCTATTCCTCATAATTGTGATGAGGAAGTCGAGACCTGAGTCTCCCTACTGTGGATCATTCTTTCTCTCTCTTTTTTTTTCCCCCTGTTTGTTTCTTTTGCTACTGTTTGGAGACTGTATATCTATTAAAAAGAAAGTGGAGATTCTGGAATACAAGAGAGCAGCTTGTAAAAGCACATATCATGGAATCATAGGATAGTTTGGGTTGGAAGGAACCTTTAAAGGTCATCTAGTCCAACCCCCCTGCAATGAGCAGGGACATCTGCAGTTAGATCAGGTTGCTCAGAACCCCGTCCAACCTGACCGTGAATGTTTCCGTATATTCTGGGCCACTGTATTACAGTTCAGTTTGTGTCCTGAAAGAGGGGTGGGTACCAACTGTATATCCAGATGTGGCTACCAGAATATTTTGGCTAGGGAGTGGCATTAGGTTTAGCACTAATCAACACTAGTACTACCTGCCAGTTTACTGCTTCATTAAACAGCTGCAGCAATCAGATTAATTTAGTGTATACATCTGTTTTCCCTGTTTTTTCTAACTGATGTGGATGGGGTTTGGAACTATGTATAGGTATAAAATAGTATTACAATGTAAATCAAGCATTCAAGAATGAAGAATGATAGGCTATTAAATTTCATGACGCTTTTTGTGTTTTCTTACACAAGGTCACTCATAGTTTATTCACCTGCCAGGCTTTTCACTGCTGTGGGAGAACTCCTTAGCAAGAACTGTTTTATTCTATGGACTACTTTGGGTCCACGTGCAGAATTTCAATACACTTCTTTGGGGTCTGTGGGAGACAGCTCATTCCTGATGCTGCAGAACAAATTGTGATTGCACATCCTGAGCTGTTTGCCTTGTATCAGCAGTACCGTTGAGGTAAATACTGTAGGACAACAGAAATTAATTGTGTTCTTGTGCTTAACCAGCTTTTATTTTGCTTCAGCTTAATATTTCCTGGAGTACGGCTGGGCGCTGACAGTCAGTTTAGTGATTTCCTCGACGGACTTGGACCTGCACAGTTAGTAGGGCGACAAACGCTAGCAACGCCTGCCATGGGTAAGAATAATATGTTCTCCTCTGTTAAATGAATAATAAGCCAATTATTATACAGCACCAAAAAGACTTTTACAAATTGGCTTCCTTCACTGTAAACATGCAGGTCCTATACACAGTCAGTGGTATTCCTAAGCATGCTAGCATCCAAAAGGGGGGGAGAAACAGTATTTGATCTGTATGTAAGGTGTCTGCTAATCTCATTTCCAGTTTGAAGATAGGGGTCACACTTCAATTCCCACTCCAGATTATCGTGGCTTCTGCAGTTGTAGCTCACTGCAAAATCTCAGCTGTTCAGAGTTTATGTTTACTTGCCACAGATTACATTGGATCTGACAGACAGTTTCTGGCCAAACTCTGCACTTGTCCAAGCTTAGTTCATCTAACCCCAGAATGTGAAACTTCTGCCCACATTTGCAATGCTCAGTAATCAGTCGCTGATAGAGCCGGTGTTTGTCATGGAAGAGACAAATTCCTTTTCTACAGGAGCTGCCTGGGGCTATCTGTGATCTTCTCTGTGGTCCAGACCAGTTTGGGTTTCCCTACAGTAGCATTAGCATTAGCTGTATCTTGATTATGAGTGGGGTATCAGCGTGTAAGGTGTGCAACAACATGGTACTGTGCAAGTATTTTTGGAAAGGTTTGAGGGCTGTTTTTTTTGCTTATATGCGAGCAATTCTTAGACATGCTTTAAAGTGAGGAGTCCTTGATGTGCTACTTTTTAACCGTACTCCTGCTGGAAGTTATAAATGGCCAAGGCTTCAGTACAGCTGTCTTGAGAGAATCAGCTTCAGGAAGGGCTACTGACCCACTTCTGAAAAAGGAGAGAGAAACAGAAAGACAAATTGCAGAAGAGAGTGTTCCTCTCCCAACTCAAGAGGAGAAGGAGACAAGAAACTTTCTTGAAAATGCTTTGAGTACCCCTTAAGGCAAGCGTTGCTCTGTAAGTCCAAATGACTGCTACTAATGGATTAACAAGCACCAGGCTTGTTAAAGTAATATTTTTTATTATTAATTTGAAAGAGAATATATTATTTTGAATGATATTATTTGCCCAATAAAAATCTAAGTGGCTCTATCGGTATGAATATAAGGGTCTAGATTTCTTCCATCTCTGTATTTAATCTTGTTTTCTGACTAAATATTTTTTCTGCAGATTGCTTGAGTAATAAGTTTATTTTCACTTCTTATAACTGCTTTATTTACTAAAAGCTCAAGTTTTGCCCCCCCAAAAGCACTCAGTGATGCTTTTAAACAATTTTCAGAAGACCTTTCGCATGGTATCCTTTCACTAGTGACAATTTGAAAATCTTTGTATTACCGCTCCCCCTTCTGGTTCCCTGTCGCATGGTTTAGTTTGGATGTGCGGTATGGAGGTGTGCTCTTAAAAAGGCTTGCTGGAATTTTCCTGTGAACTATTTTTAGTGCAACACCAAGGTCTGTTTATTCAAGCAAAGTTTGATTGATAAAAAAAAATCTTCCCTGCTGCTCTGTTATACCTGAAGTACTGAAGTATAAACACTGCTTTAATATACTGTTAAGACAAGCATGTGAAAATCTCATGCCCAGTTAATTTCAAAATGCTGTCTTTGTAAATCCGGACCCCAAATGCTATAGTTCAGGACTACCTATTTGTGAGTGTGGTTTTTCAGACAATCAGAGTTTGCATGTCAAATATATAAATACTCATATGTTTCACAGATATATGTATAGTTCATTTATTTGCACAGGCATCACGTAGCTGCCCGTGTCATACCGTGCATTTTTTATTCTAAGTGGCCTGTTAGATTTCTACCCAGCTGATTCTGTGATGTATGAAACCATAAAGATCTAAAACGTGGACGATCAGCCCGTAGCTGACTTGCCTTGCGTTTCGTTGATCTAGATCAGAAGAGTGCTTGGTCTCGGACTAAGCAGTTCCTTTTTTCTGCAGGACATGTCATTTGTCAGAACTCAGGCAGGGAAACAAGTTTGACTGTTTAAGTAGCAAAAGCAGCTTCTTATTTTAACATATTGCATTGTTTTATTCACACCAAAAATGGGTGTGGAATATTGGTAAAAACAGGAAAATTGTCGCCCCTGTACTTGTTGGAAACTTTTGCAGAAAAAAAAAAAGAGCTCTGTTGAGGTCCCGGAGGGCATCATTCTGTGAAGCTGCGCTATGGCCGTGTGCCTCGTCTGGCTGGTGTCTCTGCCTTACGCTGGGTAACTGTACTTACAGAAGAAGGTTTCAATCTTAGCCTCTACCAGCAGTTCTCCTTCATGCTACGTCAGACAACGAGCTTTTGCACTGCCAGCTCTTGCATCTCAGCGTGGAGGCAGAAACTTCCACTCGAGGGGATTTCTGAACAGGAGTTTGGGTTTTAGGCTCCCTGAGTGTGGGACCACTGTCGGGGCAGCACACGTCAGTGACTGGCACACCGCAGCAACAGTCCTAGGTAGGAGGTCTCTAGGTAATTCACCATTGCAAAATTAAAAGTGTGATGGTTATACCATAGTGTTGCTGTAAATTTGCCTGCCTCCGGGTAGCTGAAATGCTGAGCTCTGGTATAAACTGTATACCAAGAGAGGGCACCATGCTCCCTAAGTATGCACCTTTTAGTCCTGGTTTAAGGATGGAGAAATTAAAAGGATAAGGAGGAGCGGTGACAAGCACACTAACCACAGCAGACTAGTAGCAAACTAGTCTTTCTGTTTCTCACTCTTATACCCCATCTCCCGGGCCATACTGCTTCTCTAAAATGTGGGCTTCTTTCTTCTCCCTCTCAGGTGACATCCAGATTGGAATGGTGGATAAAAAGGGCCAGTTAGAAGTAGAAGTCATTAGAGCCCGGGGCCTCACACAAAAACCTGGCTCCAAATCTACCCCAGGTAAGGAAAAAAAATAGACAATGTATGAACAGCAAACAAGAATATGAAATATACTGATGAACTGGGGATCGGAGACTTTTTGAGCTCCTCGTTAGCTGTCGCTTCATTTGCATTTGTTTGGTTTGCTTTTCAACAAGGAATGTGTGCGTGGATATATCCTTGCTCTCAATGTCAGCTTCTTACCACCTCGCATCTGCCAGTTGCATGCCACCTTTCAAGGAATGGTTTTCAGCAAGTCAACATCCGTTCTGCAAGGAACATCTGCAGAAATATTCTTGCATATCTTAGGCGAGTCATATATCTCAGAGGGGCCTTGTCGATGTAAATGAAGTCCTTTGGGTTTGTTCCACATGAGAACAAGAGATGGAGAACAGATGAAAGTGCTTTGAACAAACAGCTTAACAGACCCACATGCCAGGATCTTCTGTGCGCAACAGTGCTTCAAGAAGACAGCAGGTTGTGCTAGTGCCAGTGCCAATAATTTGTATAATGGATGCGATTTAATATTGTATCATTTTATATGGAAATTTTTTGAAGTCCTAGTTATTTATAGAAATCTTTATTAGAGGAGATTTGTAATCACTGCTTACCCTAACAACTGGGACAGTTGGTTTAGATAACATTTTGCCAAAATGATACTTTACAACCTCCTTAGGAGCTGAAGATGAAAGAGCAATTAATGTCTGTGTTATCGGAGTGACTTAGTTTTAAATATTCCTTTCAATGAAACATCAAAGTCTTTTGTTTTGAAATATCTCTGACCCCTAAACATATATAGGGACTCCAGAGTAGCGATCAGTGACAGTTAATTCCTGGCAAAGGAAAGTGTTTTTAAAATGACAGACATGAAACGTAATTGTTGCTAGTAACATCTTAGATCATTGCATTCAAAGTTTATAAAAATCAAATTGATTTCTTACGGGCTGTGTCATTTATTTCATGTACATAATTGTAGTCCGATTATACAGTGAAGATAACGTGTCATTTTCTTTCCACTCAGTTTCCTTTTAAGGCGTTTGTTCTCCAGCTCAGATGTGCAATGTAGAAGGTTTTAAGTCCAAACATAAAATTCATGATGTTCTGTTTGCAGCTCCGTATGTCAAAGTGTATTTGTTGGAAAATGGAGCATGTATAGCTAAGAAGAAGACAAGAATCGCAAGGAAGACCCTTGATCCTTTGTACCAACAGACACTGGTTTTTGATGAAAGTCCACAGGGTAAAGTCCTTCAGGTTAGTTCCTTCTTAATCCCATTTTAGGCCGTCATTTGGAGAAGCACTTGCATGTTTACTTAAGTTTAAGCAATATGCGTAAACCCATTCCAGCTCACTAAGCATTTAATTTTATAAATACCAGCAAACACATCCTCGTGGCTTATGGTTTCAAGACCTGCAAAATGTCTGGCTGTGTTAAACATTTCTCTTTTGTTGACTCTCGCTCCTCCTGCCGTTAGATTTTCCCACGAGAGGGAGCAATCATTCATCCTTAAGAATAACATTTTCCTTATGCTACACATAACGAAACACAGTGGGAGTGAACACGTACGCGTGGGTCTGGGGACAACGCTGAACCTGTGTTTCATGTTCTTCCAGGTAATAGTTTGGGGAGACTACGGCCGAATGGACCACAAATGCTTCATGGGAGTTGCCCAGATCCTTCTGGAGGAACTGGATCTGTCCAGTGTGGTAATAGGCTGGTATAAGTTATTTCCACCTTCATCACTAGTGGATCCAACCTTGACTCCCCTGACACGCAGGGCTTCCCAGTCATCTCTGGAAAGTTCAACTGGGCCTCCCTGCATTAGATCATAGTAGCAGGTGCTGTCTAATAAAAACGTCACCCAGGATAACAATTGGAACCAGATATTCACATGATCAAAAAACACTGTTGGAGAGAGACAATCACTTCTGTTTTCGCTTGTAGTAGTTATCCAAAAATACGTCTGAGTTGTTTGTCGAGAGATGGCTTAAACTGACAGAACAAAGGTATATCACGTACGGTCAATCTATTAGTGGCTATCACTGATGCTTTATAATGATTAAAAAAAAAAAATAAAAAAATAAAAAAAGAGAGTGAGAGACACCTTTAGATTCGACCTAAGTCAAAGATGAGCCAAACTGGAAGCTCTCACTCTGTTAAGAATGTTCTATTTTTCACATTTTGACAGAGCCCTCAAGCAGTGTTACCTTCCTGGTGTTTCAGCAGTTTTCCTGTACTTGTCACTTCCACTAGTTTTTTGCCATGTGATTCTGCTAATTTTGTAGAAGTCCTCACAACACTAAGAGAGACCCTTCCTTTCTTTTTCTAAACCAAACAAACAAACAAACAAACAAAAAAAAGGGCTGAAGCATATCTCTGTCAGCATCGTTAAAGTGTTCAACAGCCACAGTTACGATTCCAGCGAGTTCAAATCGTTGCTCAGTTCTGGTACTTCCAAGTCTCTCATGTGGGAACCCAGAACAAATGACCAGTCTAAGTTATATTCTTAAAAATAAATAATCATCACGGTGCCACTTTTTCTTTGTAAAAAGCAGATATGTTTGCATTTAATAACTTTTATGTTTATGATGTTTTGCATGGAAGAATTTTGAAGAATTCTGCAACTACTGCTGGGGACTGGTATAACGCAACTTTAGTCTTAATTTTGACATTGAATATGTTACTGGTAATGCAGTTTTCCTCCTAGAAATGGAGAGGAAATATTTACGTTTCTGTGTATAAATGTATATTTGACTTCCCAAAACGTTGACCAGGAATGGAGTGAGCATATGACACTTTCAGCTGTACCCGGGCTTCTCTGATGTGTGTCGCTTCAGACGCACCTGTCTGCCCTGGATAGAGCATGGTATGAGTTGTTCAGTGTTTCACTGGAAATTCCAGTTGAAATACTCTGCACTTACTAAAGTTTTTATCAAATTTTAGTTTACATTTCTTTGAGATCGATGCAAGCACAAGGCTTGATTTTTTAACGCAAGATATCTTACTTTTTGGAGAAAAAAAAAAAGTCAAATTTCAATTTGCTTTTTATTCTTTTGAGTTCTTCTTGGCCTTGAAATCCCTTGTGATATTCTGTAAATGTGCGAACAACTGCAGATTCCTGCAGGTGCATTGATATGTTTCCCCTCCTTTTACAGGCCATTCGATTTTGTGATCACACAAATAGAGCAGCATGACTTGGAACTGTTCAAAGCTGCATGCACGTTTTGTAAAAAGAGATGAAAAAAAGGTTATTTAATAATGTATGTTAGTTCCACATAGGCCAGCTTGTATGTTGCATGTACTTGTACAGTTTGCTCGTAATTACTATACTGAAGTAACCAAGAAATCTAAGCCATCCATTTTTCTTATAGACATTTTGCGGGTTTTAGCCAGGCTAGGTCTGTGGGTCTGGTGCTAAATGTCTATAGATGGACTTTATTTTTTACCCTATGGAAAACGTGATGTAGTACGGACCAAATTCCTTCTAATAACTATTTTGGTGTAGATTCCTACTGTGGGGCTGTAACACATGTAGAAACTGTGTACACACTAGGTTTTAATTCATAGACATAACTGCCTGCACCAAGTGAACTATTTATTATTACTCAACACGTGGGAATTATTCTGCCCATCTTTCCATAGGGCGCAGATTAGTTACTGCTCGACCTGCTGAGCAGGAAGAACTCAAGCATTGGTGCACTACTACTAGATCCTGTTCTGTCTTAGTGGCCAAAAACCAACTAGATATAATTCGATAGTATCTTTCTATTTCGACCACTTGTCTTAACACCCCCCTGTGCTTTTAAATGAACTTCCGACTCATGTTATGTAAACATGTTTAATAAAATTTCCTTTTCATGTCCAGTGTAGTAGTTGTGCTCTCTGTATGTTCTGAGGTCCATCTGTGATTCTGCTCGCTGCAGGACTGTGTGAAATGTGTTAAGGAACAGTAAAATGATAAGTAACTTCTATGGTTCTTTTGATCGCTGTAATAGTGTATGTTGAAATCTGGGGCCAAAAACAAAGGCCTGGTGAAAGTCATGTTTGGTTGGCTTCCTTTTCACTGAGAAAGGAGCCAAATTGTGCTCTCATTCGCTGAAGCGGGCAAATTGAAGTCAAAACCCAAATTTAGCCAAATGACTATCAGGTGGAATCAAATCAGCTTATTGGAGTGGAGTCACGCTGCGTCTGCTTGCGCTAGGTCTGCGGGGCGGTACGTGTCGGAGCCAGACACCAGATCTCCATTTGGGGTGTGCTGAGCCATTAAGACGTGAGAACAACTCCTGAACTTTTGCACTTTTCAAACCCTGAAATATGCCTTTGTGTTGTAATGCCCTTATGGATGACGCGTCATAGCAATTTACCTGAGAGCAGAATTTGGCACTAAATTTTACTAGAGAAGCAAAGATTCTGTACTTTGTTTGATTTTTTAGTTTTCCATGTCCCACAGATACCTGATCACAATTTAAAAATAACATAAAGACAATATTGCCTCACTTTGAACACTTTTGTTTATTACTTTATTTATCTGAATACATGGTTAAGCTACTGAAAAAAAATGAATAATTAAACGTGGTAAATCTCTGAACAAAAGGCATGTTATATTTCTGCTTCTGTGTGGTGGGAATTATCTGTTTAAATACAGAATTTGTCATACTGTTGCAAAAAGCCCTCAATTTCATAAATGTCATGGCTTAAAATATCCTGTCCAATATTAGGATATCTTTTCCATTCTGATCCTGAGAAATAATTAAAGTTCAGCATTTCTGATCATCCCCTAGAGCGCAGAAAATATGGCAGTAAAAGAACACGCTGAACTGTATGTATCATTGATGGGGTTTCTGATGAATGAGGATCACACATGCAAAGATTTCAGGGACGTAGTAGTAGACTGTGCTAGGACAGATAAGTTGGGTGCTGGTCTCCTTTCCCAGGGACTGTTTCCTTTTAAAAACTCGTTGCTGTGTGTTGGGATTGTAATACACAGATAAATCAGCTTTAGTTACCTCCTGGTTTTCCCTTGAGAATGCAGTACTGCCTTACATGTCGCATGCAGGGGAAGAGCAAAGATACCAAACTCATAATCCCTG
The DNA here is from genome assembly GCA_013398815.1 of Ibidorhyncha struthersii. Lineage (NCBI taxonomy): Eukaryota > Metazoa > Chordata > Aves > Charadriiformes > Charadriidae > Ibidorhyncha > Ibidorhyncha struthersii. Next base: position 117,848 of record VZSZ01010967.1, on the reverse strand, counting down.
TCTGTTATTTTCCTCATGATGAGTAAATGTTCTAAATTTTGTATTGAAATGAATTTAGTATCCTTCTTTGTGGGCAGAGGAAAAGCTTTTCAGCCTTGACCTTTGTGTTAGAGAGACATCAGAGCTGCTGTGAGTGGGTAGGACAACCCAGAGCTTCATGATCTCATTCCTTCGTAATTCCCAGAGAAATGATATGTGCATTTTTGTTGCCTGTTTTCATTAACAAATGACAATCCCAAAAATCGAGTTCAGCCCAGGTATGATATGCTATTACACACAGGAAAAGTTCAGAGTGGATCTTCAGTGGCTGTTCTGTGTAGTCCAAGATTTTACTTAAAGCCCCCCATGTTACCCTACTATAATTCTGCAAACACAGAAGAAAGCAATCTGCAAGAAAGCAGATTGTTGTTGAAGGACGTGGTTTCTCAACTCAAGTTACGAGTATTCTGGCCATCTTGAGTGCTTAAGAACTCTGCTAACATCTATCAAGAGTAACGAGTCTCAATTAATACCTCACTCCCAGCCCATCCACTTCTCTCCAGGAGGAAAAGAAAATGCGCAGGTCATGTGTGTATTTTCTCAGCGTCTACATGGATGACCACGAATGCTGGTTACATACCAGCATACCAGAGGTTGTGTATGACAGGCATGCCACATAGATCAAATGTTCTTCCAAGTTTTGTGATCCAAATTCGTCCCGCCTGAGGTGCCAGAGATAGGAGGACAAGCTGCCTTCACTCCTTCCAGAGTCCAGCTGCTGACGATGATTCAGCTCCTGAACGCACAGCCTGGTGTCTAATGAGGTGCCCCTTGGTTAGGTGCTTCCTAGTCATTGGTATGATTTGAAGCCGTAGTTGTGCATCAGGACATAAAACCTTAAACGTTCTGCCTTGCTGAGTCAGTGACTAACACTCAGCTCTGGTAGTACCTGAGGGAACGGATAAAATGTTGACAGAATCTGTTGATGTCAATACAGCAATTCAGGTAAGGCAAACTTTATACAGCTGTATTTGTGTCTCAGGTAGTACAAGAAAGGCATCCTCAAGAACTGAGTCTTTTGGAGGTTTGAGCTGCTGGCTGCTAGAAGCGAGTCAGCTAAGGGTTTCACAGAATCCCACGGGTAGCCTCTGAAAAAAATTACCTTCAGAAAGTGATAAGCAGCAGTTCATTATTATCATGCTCCTTGGACAACTCAGAATTATTCATCCTGATTGCCATTCTTTAACTTGTCTACAGTTTCAGAGCCCTGCTAAAATGCCGATACAAATCAGTAGTGGCTTTACCACCTGGTAAAGCACTGCATCCATAGTGAAAAAGTGTGGTATCACCATCTGTGTGGATTTTCACTATGATGTTTGCAACAATTCATTTTAGGTGAAGATTTAGGGCCTTTTCTCACATTTCCTTCTCATTTATATCAGTGGGACAGAGGCTTCTGGGTGACTTTGAGAACCTAGGTATCGGTCTCTGCATCTGGATTTTCTGATGAATAAAATGGGGGTAAGTGCAATCCCCTATTTCAGAGACATCACATAGATATGGAAAGAGTAGAGCGTAAATGTGGAAAAAGCAGCTGTGAGGTCTTGAGAGACTGGGATGCCATAATAAGATCCCATCTTCTTGTCCTGGCTCCCAAAGTCTTTTTCACACTGACAAGTATCAGGAAGCAATATATTCAGTACTAAAACCTTGTCACTACATCTCAGCTACAGCCAAAGAAAAAAAAAGTCCTGAGCCACACACAGCTAAGCAGGACAGTGCTGTTTTCTTCAGTTTATACCATCCCCTGTACAAAGACTCTTTCACACAGAAGATGTCTCCTGTCCCACTCTCCTCTCTTCAGGAAGTACAGCAGCACTATCCCCTCTGCATTTCCAGTACCACCACTTTGCCTATAGTCACTGTTGTCTGGACTGACAGCAGGTCTCCATAGAAGAAAGCTGCCCATGTATATGTTACAGCACTAATTATAGAAGATGGAATAATCCCATTTAGAACAAGCTCATACAAGGATCAGTAAGTTCTAGATAGTTTAAGAAATTTTGTTGTGCAGTTTGACGCAAAAAACTAAGATTTGCAAATCCAGAAAATACGGTAAAACAGAACTTCAGTGAAATGTTACAGTGTGTACTCAGAAAAAAAACCATTTTTCATAGCTGTATTTGCATACTGCAGAAACAGAGTCCATGCACAATGCAAGCGTGGCACTATTACACTAGCACACAGGAAGCAAAAGAGACCAATTATTATTTTCAGTAATGCAGAGGGTGAGGGACGGCCAGGAGGGAAATATTTTCTAAGTGTTTAATTACTAAGCAAAGACTGTTAGAAGCCAGGAGCAGCATTACCCTTCAGCTGCCGTTTGTTAGACCTGCAGCAAAAGGAACCAAGAGAGAGCCCAAGAACTTCACCCTCCAGTTTTAGAAAGTGCTGTGTTTCTTCCAGCGACAGACTCTGAGGCTACGTGAGCAACTCCTGAGTGCTCAGGAACGAACAAGCAACCCAAAAGAAAATAAGGATGATTGCAATAAAGAGGCAGTGCTTCAAAACCATGTGGAAGAGTGTCTTAGGACTGTGAAGGACTGAGAATGCAGCTGTCCATGGACCAGATACAGAACAAGATTTGGAATGAGTCCCCAGATGTCCCTGTCATACCACAGGTTAGAAGGGCTGGATGCCTGCTACCAGCCAATGCTACACAGCTTCTGAGCACGAGTCAGCTTTTCCGAAGGGAGCAATGTACAGCTTGGCCACGCTTTTCTCTTCAGAGGTGGTCTGACTCGTGCATTGAGTGTGAGCTTAACTTTAAGGGCATGTAAAGGGTACATTTAATTTTAAGTTCAAAAAACTATGTTGTGGAAGAGGGATCTTGCATCAGCCCTCATAAAGCCTTGGCTAGGATGGTAAAGAAGCGTGGTGCTCTGTAATGGGTAAACCAATGAGTCAGAAACAGAGGTCACCATGGAGAGCAGGGCAGGCTTGGGGAGGAGGGAAGGGAAGGAAATGGTGCCTCTTTTCCCCTGGGGGAACAAAAGAGGGAGACCCAGGAAAAAAAAATGAGGCATAACTACTTAGCTCCTGTCTTTTTGACTGACAGCTCCAAAAAGAAGAAGAGTGGACAACTCCTTAAAGCCTCACAGATGGCTGTGGATTATCTTCCTGAAGGGCTGAAGGATTTGGCCCAACATCATTACTTCAGTATTGGAAACAGACCGTCTGGCGGCAGCAGGGCTTGTCAAAAAGATACAATGCACTGTTTTCCTTTCTGATGGGTGACTCTCTAGGAGTTAACCAGGATAGGAAAAGTAAGTTGATGGCACAAATAAACTTTGAGTTGCCCTGTACCTAGTCTCAAAAGGCACATAAAGGCTGTAATTGCTGGGAATAGGGAGTATCAACAAGCTTCTCACAGGCAGCTTGAGTAGCTTGTTGACCTTTTTTTGCATCTTTTTACCTGGTAGGAAAAGGGCCCTAAGATATAGGAGACAGCTGAAGTACAGTATCTGCTCTCCTACAAAATGTACGAAATGCTGATTCCCTTCTCTCACCCTTCCCCTGGTCATTGCTCCTGCAAACTGTGAAGCAAAGTTTAGTGTAGTTTGGCGCCTGGATTCAGCTCTCAGTTGCTCTGCTCCGGTGCTCCCAGCAGCTCACTTAATTCCCAAGCCTGTTGGTGGAAAAGACCAGCATTCCTAAACCATTCATGTTAAAATACAAAAAAAAACCCCAAACAACAAACCCAACCTTCAGGCCTTTTTCATCCATGTGTTCATGAAAAGACATGCATCCATTTTCTTTTGTTGGAGAGCTTGAAACAGAATTAAATTAGATGCACCTGAAGTCACTGCTGTGCTATCTATGTAATCCTTCAGCTCCGCTATACGTGCGGGCTTCTTTGTTAGATTTCTGTTATGCCATTCAAATATTCCCTAAAACAAATCCCAGAATGTAAAGGAGGAGAAGGAGATATGTTGCCATGGCAGTGAGCCACTCTTCAGGGCTTAACCTTCTTCTCCCTTTGTTCTTTAGGTGGGTATCTCCCTGCAGCACTAATCTTAGCCTTGTTCTCCCATCACTTGTTTGCCTGATACCAGCTCAGAGCTGTATCTGTTGTCTCCAGAGAGTACCTGTTGGATTTGATAACATTTACATTTCTTCAGCGAGAGAGAGCGAATGGAGGAAAGCAGAGGGGTTTTGAATACCTCACCTCTCTGGGGCTGCTCTTGAATCTGTACGTGGCTGGTTTAAGGCTACTCTTCCCGTCCCCCGTACTTGAATATCACATACATGCTGTGCATTTTTTATGGACTTGGGATTCGCTTCGTCTGTGCTGGAGAATGCGGTAATTTCGCCACCGATTTCAATGAGACCAGACTCAAGGCGCTTTTGCGACAAAAGGTGACCGCTGCACACAGCGCAGCAAGACTCGTGCGCTGACAACAAACCCCGGACACAGCAGGAGCCCAGCCAGCAATGCCAGCTGCGCCCAGCGCAGAGCCTGGATTTCCCTGCAAGGAGGAGGCCGGCGATCGGCAAAGGTGACAGCCAGCAGCCACACATCCGGCCGAGGCGCCGCATCCGTGACAAGAGGACGTTGCCGGGCCCGTAGACGAGCCTCATTTTTCATTTTTGCAACGCACATGCCCTTAACAAATAAGACCCAAAGCCGGGACTGTCTGGAAAGCCGCCCACGTCAGGAGAGCGGCCACGGCTGTGGGCTGTGGCAGTTGAGGTGGCCCTGGGTGGCACCGGGCCCAGCCGGACGGCGCCGGGGGTGGCTGAGGGGCAGCCAGATGGAAGACCCGCTGCTGTGGGCGACCGCTAGTCAGCCAGCCCTTCCCAATAATGCTATTTATTTAAGGAAATAAATCTGCATGGGGACATTTATTTAGTGGAATGCGCCCTGCTGCTTGCAGGCTGCTTGCAAACAGCAGAAAAAGGACAAAAAAGCCTTCAAATAGGTTATTCAGGTGAGCGAGCCAGCCCGCGGAAGGGCGGGAGGCTGCTACCTCACGGGGCCGCCGATGCCACAGGAGGCCGTCGGTGCCTCACAGAGCCCCTGGGGCCGCCCGATCTACACGGGGCCACCGGTACTTC
>VZSZ01010967.1:0-112584 GCA_013398815.1 Ibidorhyncha struthersii | reverse complement strand
GGCCCCGCGCCCCTCAGCGGTTTCGCGCCGGGCCGGGGTGGGTTTCGCCCAGCTCCCGAGCTCCTCCCGCGTCTCGGGGTAAGTCTAAGTTTCAGGCCCGCCCGGCTGTCCCTTCACACCGTCGCCCGGTTGGTTACCCGGACGGTCCCCCTCAGGCCGGCGGGGAGCGGAGCTTGCGGCGGGCAGCGCTGCTTGCTGCTGCCTGCCTCGGAGCCGGGCGTCGTAAAGATCTCCCTCCTGATGTGGAAAAGCAGCAGCCTGCTTTACTGGGCACTTCTAGATGAGATTTTCTTTAAAATAACGATATAATAAAATATAATAAAACAAAAAGCTGTAGTGTTTTTTTCCAAGTGTTGGACGTACAGCCGCGGATGCAGGGAAACCGGGTGTGCGATCACCGGCTGTGCTTGTCTACTGGTTTCACGTAAAAGCTCTCAAACCAGTCAAAACTCAGACGTTTTGAAGGAGAATTCATAAAGTGTAAAAAGAAATAATGCTTATATTTAACAGCCTACCCTTTTCTCTGATTCAGTACTGATTATGAACTCGCTCAAATCAATGCAGTTCCACTAAGGAGTGTTAAGAAAGCGCATTTGTCCCCATTCCTGCGTTATTTGCAGTGGCGGCTCTGACAGATTAATGTCAGGCTACAGTGTGGTTAAGCGACAAGCCTTATTTTGTTTTCCGAATACTACTTTTATGGTTAGACTGTGCTGTACCCTCGCTACACTTTTGTTACTTTCATATTAAGCCACAAGTCAGATACATCAGGAGAATTTCTTGCAGCCAGTGAACGCTTGTGCTGGAGGATTATTAAACTTTGATGATAACCTGTTTAAGGAGGTAAAAGAAGGTATTACCGCTGACAGCCAAAATGGTTTGAAAACTCAGGTACTGCTCATCTAGCCATTGTCTGAGAAAGGTCAACAAGGGCATAAAAGGAAAGCTCTTGCTCAGTGAGAGCAGACAAAAAAGCAGGCTGGGTTTGGGGGGAGCAAAGTCTAATTTGATACCTGAGCCATAAAAAAAAAAACATTCAACACCGTGAAGGAACTGAAGCAGGGAACTGCACAGGACTGTTTTCTGCAGCCCCGTATAGCTACTGTGGCGTTTAAATTGCCAAATGAGCAGATTAGTCTTCATGCCTTCAGCTCACCAACATCCTCAAAGAGTGAGACCTGAGTCTGCTGGGTCTGGGCTCAGCCTGAGCTGGCGTGGAGAACCTCACAGCCCCTCTGCCGGCTGTCAGACAGCACGTCAGTGCAAGGGCTGAGCCCTCAGGCCAGTGCTAGAACTTCTCTTCCCAAATCATGAGGGGCTAACAACACACGGCCCCAGTCTGGGACTCTAACCCAGCTGCTGGGTATATGAAAGGGGAGCACAACCAGAATAGCTGCAAAGGTCAGCAGGGGACAACATGCTTTGCTCCCCCCCTGCTCGTGACAGCTGCACTTCAGCAACGAGGTTCTGCTAGACGGCAATGAGGGAAGTGCTCACTTGATATAAAATGCTTTGGAAGATCGCTAGCCTAAAAGCCCGCAACTGCAAAACTTCCACTTCTCAAATTAGCTAACATGGCGGGGCAGCTGCACTTTGTGGCAGCTTCACACTGGGTCATAGCACAAAACTTCCCACATTTAACCCTGCAGTTCCAGCTTCTTGAAGCTCCCCCTCTCCTATGCAAGACACAGGAGCTCGACAGAAGGTGTCCCTGGAGTTTTCCGCCAAGCTCCTGGAGAAGAGGCTGTTCCAGGGGACATGACTAGCGTATCCTTATGTCCTGGCAATGCTTGGCTGCCAGAAAAGCTTCTCAAGCTGGTGGCTGGCGTAGCTTGCAGCAGCCTTTAACCTGCTATAGCATGCTCTGAAGCGAGGACAGCTGCAGGCAGCACTTACTTCTTTTTGAACTGTGCTCCAGTCCGATGCACACATGCTGCCCTTCAGCAAACTAACACAACTGCAGGCAGAGGAGGGAGGGCCTTGCCTGCAAGCTACAGCCTCCAGTTGTGAAGCCCTCTCGCTTCCTCGTGAACAAGGCTGGCGAAGGCCTGTCGAGTTGGCTTCACCCGGGTATGCGAGCAAGATTCGGCAGGACTTGTTCACAGGAGTTGACACCGGACCAAGCCCTTCAGATGCGCATTCCTGAGCCCAATCCTCCCCTTTAGGGCATTTTATGCCAGCCACTCCCAGATTTCCCCTCGCCTTAATTATCTTTTTGTAGGGATCGGCTCTGTGTGTGTGTGTATGTGTGTGCATGTTAATGCTAGGAAGGGCTGTCAGTGTAGCTTTGCAGCCCAGTCTCTTCTCATATGATCCTGGCTTCAGGCTATGGCTTTTTTTTCCAGTGCCTAAATGCAATGCATGTGGATATTAGATGAGGGCAAGAATTTGCTTTTTTCTTGCACGCAAGACAAGGAAATGCATTCTGCCTCGCCACAGCTGCCGTAACCACAACTGCACCGCTGAACCAGCTGCGCTTGCTGGCCTACAGCGAGACGGCAAGAGCAAACTCAGGAGTCACCCTGCCCCTTCCCTCATTGCCGTTCCTCCCCCAGAGTCCTCTAGACACCAGTCCCACAGTGGGGACTGCAGAGTCTCTCCTTCTCTTGAGATGGATGGAGGAACCTTCAGTAAGCAAACTGCAGCCACGTGCAGAGCACTAGAAATGAGGGCTGGTGAGATCCTACAATAGTGATCACAGCTCTGCAGCCAAGCAATGAAGGAGGGAGTATTGAACAGGACAGGACGGTGTTACAAGACAATCTGAGGAAAAGCCTCCTCAGAAGTCCACTAATAGCCTGGAGGTAATGATCCTCACCCTGCAGCCCTTGTAATGCCCCAGTGGAACTTGGCTACATTAAGAGGGACTGGGAGAGCAGAAACTCAAATTATTAGCTCCCAACATGATTCAGAAATATCTGTCCACACTATAGGCATGACTCAGAGCCTAGAAAGGTGTTTGGCATCTATGAAGATAACCTGAAGAGGTCCAACCCTTGAGAAACGGTTTGAGACCTTAGATTGGTCTTGTCTCCAGATCTGAGCTAATTTTTGGCGGATGCAGAATTTCCTGGATGAAAGTTAAACAGAGAGGCTAAACATACCTTGCCGTTGGCTTTCCTGTTGTTGGTTGGTTTGGGTGTTTGGGTTTTTTTTTAATGCTTCTGTGGTGGTTTTTTTTTGTATCTTTGCATGTTTCAAAAGGATTGAAAAGAAGTGGAAATGCTAACGGGTGTTTTGGCTCGTCATGCCGTGTAGAGGGTTTCTGTGCCAAAGAGCTAGTTACCTAGGAAACTGCCGTGGGATTGAATTTGGATAGATGTGTTGTCAACTGCAAATGAGTAGAGTGGCTTTTCAAGAGGTGGGGAAGCGTGTAAAATGCACTGAAAATACAAATGCCTGTAATGTGGTTTCTAGGCAAGATGGTGGTCCTGTTGTTTTGTAGGCACCCTGACAACTGCACAAAGGGATCACCGATGGGAGTGCGTCGCTATGCCTCGGCACCTGAGCTTGAATGTTTATGAGCCAAGTGAACATTCATCTAAATGTCAAACCACAACTGTCTGCAAAGAATAGTGCTAAGGTTGCCATTAAACATTTTGCCGTTTTGTTACAACAGAGTTATGACGATCCAAGGAAATTGCAGCCTTTCTAGAGATGTGAACTGCAGCACTGCATGGCCATTTGCAAAAAAAAAAAAAAAAAAAACAAAAAAAAAAAGAGACTGATGAAACATGTTTAATGATTGAGGTACATCTAGGGGCTTATGCAATGAAGAAAAATGTGATTGCAGAGCTTTTCCTGGAAATCATCAATAATGGGCCTTTTTTAATACAGCAGCAAAAATGTGAGAAAGCAAATAAATGCTTCAGTCTGGGGGAATTATGCTGATGCCTATCAGTTCTGCCACGATGGCTAAATCTGCAAGTGGTTATTTATCCCAGGGAGTCAACACTTAGAGTGGTCCATGGCTGAAAAAAAATCAGCAAAGCGGTGGGGTTTAGTCAGTTAGAATAGATCTCCCACAATCCCTCCTATTCCCTCCCCCGCCCCTAAACACGTGCAGGATTAGCATTTGGGCTTCCACCGAGCACCAATTTCCTTGTATTTCACCTACAAAATGCACTTCAAATGGCAAATGCAAACTCTTAGTAGTTTATTCATGTTATGGCAGGTGTCACCAGTTGGCACAGCTACATGTAATCTTCAAAGGTTTGGGTTTTTTTTTTCCGCCCCCCTGCAAGCAGGTGAGCAAGTTTCCAGCCTTGAAAAGGCAGGTTGTGATGCTTGTTTGGGGTTAGGCAAGTGCACCAGGTTACCGCCTGAGGTAAAGCACTGCCCTTCTTCCTCTGGCTAAAGCTCTGAGGCAGGACCTGCTTCCAGAGCTGCTTCTGGGGCTGGCTGGTCCCCTGCTCCCTGCTGCTGTGCACCACCAGAGTGCTCCCATCCCCTGCATTTCTCTCTGCAGGTGCTTCTCTCCTCCCAAGGGTCTAAAATAAATGCCGAAGTCACCAGTCCTAACCCCTGGCCTGACCACAGGGCTGTACAGGCTTCCTGCAGGGAGAAGACATGTCTTACTTTTTCCATCCCGCTGAGCGCTGCCCAAGCTCTACCTTCAGGGCAGAATTGGTCCCTCAGAGCTGAGGGTCAAATGAGGGTCCCACCAGCTGTTTGACCAGCTTCTGCCAGGCTGGCACACCTACACGACTAAGGCAAACCACCCTGCGGACATACCCGGGCTCTGCCCCTGCCTGCTTTGCCGCCGGGAGGCCAGGCTCCGGGGGTCCAGCCAGCTGCCGCCGCTGCGCGGCGGGTAGGCACCAGAGTCAAAAAGAAGCTGTGATATCTCGGCTCTCTTATCCACTGTTTATAAGAATACAGACACCCCTGGTCGCTAGTCCTTCAACGAAGTCTTTAGCAACATTTACATTGGAGATCAGCCAAAACCCGTAAAACTGTGGGCTGTGGAGTCTGGAGGTGGCTGCAATACAGTCCGTTGCACCCAAACTTTCTCTCTGGCCTCTGTCTTTGGAGAGGGGCTGAAGTGACATCCAGAGCAGGACACCCTTCCTCCCCGCTTGAGCCTGCGTGCGCCGGCAGATGTGCACCCAAACCTAAGCAAGACTTCTCTATTTCAGGCCCATCTGTAACCTGCATAATGAATAATGTACAATGAATTTGTGGTCTACATGTTTATTAAGTGACTCAGTATTTCCAGTGGAGATTTTGTGCTCATGTTTTACTCGCATCGCAAAACCCACTCACTCTTTTATTATCCCCAGCAGCAGTAGGTGATAATAAATTATACAACTGCAGATGACGGTAACTATATCAACAAACAAATTGTATCAATTTTCAGTGTGAGTTTAAAGCTCCTTTTACTGGTTGTGCAAACTCTGAAAAAGGAATTTGGGAACGCTGCTTGCTGTTATTAAACGTTCTTACCGGGCTGTAATCCAAGCCTTCCACAATGCGTCTCTAAAGAAGATTTTTGCCTACTGTGTACCACTGCTTTTACATACGGGATTAGGCATTTGCATACGTAAGAGCAGAGAGAGAAATGTAACTTACGCAATAGTGACAGCTCCCATTCCTTACTGCGCGAAAGGGTTGAAAGTTAAAAGGCGCCTCGGTGGTGGAATTCAGAGCTAATTCCTCTCCACTACATTTGCAGAAACACATTCATACCCTCCGAAAAACAAAGGCTGGTACAAAAACGTCAATCAGTTAACAGCGCAGCTACATCCTGTGTATGGAAACAAGCTCACACGTTCTATAAATTACTCTGGATCCTGTTTTAAGCTTAATAAGCTACCCAATTAATAATTTGTGCAGCTGTGAAGAGAGGTGAGCTTATGCCACAGCTGCCATTTTGAAGAGCCGACACACCCGTGGCCAAGAATCGACTTTTTGGGGAAGCAGGGGTAGCAGTATTTGGAAAGTTACAGTATCCAAGAGGAACAGAGACTGTTTATAGAGAAACTCGTTTCTATATAATAAAGGTCCTCGTCAATCACAAGACAGAACACTTGGGCAAAGGTAAGTGTGGCTCACCTACCCTGCCACATGCTGTGTTCTTGTTTTAGTTGAAAATTTTCCATTTTTAGCTGTTTATGCTCAATGGCTACATTGAAAAATGGGCCTGGTGCTGTGTCTCTTACCCGAGTGACCCTCACCACCTCGGTGCTTGGATGGGGCATACAGGTGAGGCAATAAACATGACAGAAACTTTCAGCAAGAGGAGACCGTCCCGCAGGCTGGCTGATGGTCGGATTTTGCTCTGAATATCCCCACGTAGTGATTCTAATCCCTGTGGGTCTGGGACAGGCTGAAGCGATGCAGAGCTGACCACGTTGCTGCGTGACTAAGCCTCCTGGACCTCACCAGGCTCAGTAACTAATACTCTGAACTGAGCTGCTGATCACCGTCCTGACACGCCAGCCGGGCTTTGCACGTTTCGTTGCCTGTAAATATGGTCAGGGCTGTCGTGAGCCTTTTCTGTCTGCTCCTTTTGCTGTTCCTTGTTCCCAGGGGCTACGAAGGAGCCTTCTGCCAGTGGAGATGGGGAGGTTTCAGCCCAGAAAACTCCTGGAAAGGGGCCCTCAGAGAGACTGAATTCAACCCCCTTCCTTATAATTGCTATTGGGACCTGGCAGAAGAAGTACATATTTGCAATTAGGGTTGGCTGCTAAGGTGTTCTTGGAGCTCGACACCATTAACTTTGACACCGAGAGCTTGAGGCCAGACCTTTGAGCATTCCCTCCTGCACCATCACCAATCTTTGCATGAATAAGTAAGACCAATTACAGACATAGGCCGGTTCTTGTTACTCAGATGTCTCTTATCCACAGCCTATACGTTCCTCAGCATCTTTTCAAAACAGCGACCAGTCACTATAAAGCCAGGAGTTAGTCAGGACATACGGCTTGTTGCTGTTGGGCTTTTGTAAGGATTTAGCTGTGTTACACAAATTGCCAATTAAACAGGAAAGTTAAAATGAAGAAGAAAGTCAGGTAGTGTCATTAACTTGGCTTCAGACTGCAAGAAACTATTCTCCAAATAAACACATTATGCCTGGAAATCCAGGTGCATTCAGAATGGCTCCCATTTTAGCATCCGTTGACTGCTCGGCCATTTTTGAATTTGAATAGTTAATTATTCACTCGAACAGGCTGCAATGTTCTATTTGTTTTGTTTTGAGCCGAGCATCAGTCTTCCTTTCTGGAGGACACAGAGCTAAACTTTACCTAGGCAAAGCAACTCACTTTGTTTTGATGGGAGGGATATTAGATTTTGCTTTGTGTTCCTATTGGCTTCCCGTGGCAGTTTTCTTCTCCCCGAACACTTGTCGTTTTGCAAACACTTCTGCATCTCCCAAATGACAAGATATACATTGTGTACAGCAAGTGACTTTTAAAACAACCTGATATTCACAGAGATAATTAAAATGTTTTACCGGACTCTTTCACAAGAGCAAGGTGCCCAGTAACCGCTCCCCCGGCCACCCTCCTGCCTTACACCAGCTCTCTGCTCCCCTTGCTTCCCAACAGCTTCCAGGTGAGGAGCAGAGCTCCTGTTACTGCCCGTCTCTGTCTCCAGCAAGAGCAGCCTTTCAGAGGAGATTGCTTTGTGCTTAATTTAAATTATTTTGGATTGGGCGGGGGGAAGATCTACAGCCAGGCCTGGACTAATACTGCTTTTTTTCCTTCTATCCAATTCCCCTACGGTGAGAAACTCCAGAAGTTAACATTTGAGTAAATTACCCTACAGTGTATGACAATATCTCTGCTAGGAACACAATATACCAACAAGTGGCACTGTTACAATTACTGAGGTAATTTTAAATAAGCTTTCTTATGGCCACCCCTGGGTTTTCAGTCATCTCCCCCCTTCTTTGTGTATGTCCTTTACAGCGGATCCTCTTTCCTGGCAAACTCTCCGTTTGCTGGGTCCCTTCTTCACGGCTTCTAGAAGCAAGGGAAACACTGGGAGACATGGAAAGTTACTCTTCCTTATTACAATAATGATATGTAAATGTATGCTACATCCTCAGCTTCTTCTGTAAATAGAGCCGGGTGTGTTATCTTTACATTCCAGGGCTGCTGTTATTAAAACACCTCACACAAACGTACACTTAGTACTTAGTTTGCACAGAAATGGCCGTGCTCATTTGCTTTTGGGTGGAAAAAGAACAGGCTGTTGTTCAGCACATGAGAACCTGGGCAAGACCACGACACCAAAACAAGCCGACAAATGGAGAGAGCATCTTTGGGAGTATGACTTTACTAGTATAGGAAAAAAAAGATATCTTCTTAATCTAGGTTCACTCACCTGATTTCAAAGAGCTGTGAATAGCAGGTTGTTCGGTTTTAACTTGGGTCAGCAGCTCAAGTTCAAACATTGTCGTGAACCTGATAGTTTGACCCTGGGCGAGCATACTGGGCGCTGGAGGAGGCAGGGCAAGTTCTGCGTCCCCACGTGGACCGGTGGCGGGCAGGCGGGAAGCACGGTGAGAAGCTGTGGCATGCTTCTGTGGGGTCCCACCCCAAGCAAAGAACTGTGGGTCTTCTCCATCCAGATCTGCGGCCATGCCAACCGCTCTGCTGCGACATGTTGGGAGCAGAGGCCGAGCATCCCCTTGACTGGGCAGCAGGCAGAGGCTGGCTGTGGGCAGCCACGCTCCTAGTTTGAAGCACATCATAATTTCCCTTCACATCGTGCCTGCAGCCTCTTCTTCCTCCAGCAGCTCCTGCTGCCATCCCCAAGGGCTGCCCTGGACCTGGTGATGCTTTGTTCCCCACAGCCCGTCTGACACTGGGTAGGGCTGGTGGGGCTGCAAGTCCAACGCCTCCCCATGGTCACCAAGAGGAAAAGACCCTTGGTGGCACCCCACAGGAGCTGAAGGCAGCACAACATAGCTGCAGCAGTCATGGAGAGTCAGTTAGCAAAGAGCAAAGCAGCCTGTCCACCAGCCTGGGCCAGTGTGGTTTACCCACAGCTGGGATAGCTGGCTTAACCAGTATAAACTCTCTTTACAACACCAGTGAAGGCAACCAAGCTCTGCCATGTCAGTCACTGTGGAGGGCGCTGCCGTGAAACCTCGCAGAGCACAGCCTGACCGGGGAGAGGAGGACTTCTCTGAAGGTTCAGAAATACTGAGTGTCACTCTTCCCGGAGAAGTGGTAACATCCCTGTTAGGTGATGGGAAAGTGCTTTGGGAAACCTCACTCTACATTTTCCTGGAGTTCAGCCTTTCCTTACATGGTGTTTGATCTCTTGCTTCTTTGTCAGGTTTAAACTGGAAATGTGGAATGTAAGCGGTTCAGGTGTAGGGCTGAGAAAATAGTCTTTCTTTGTAGTAAAATTTAGAGTATTGTATTTAACTACATTTAGTTAAATGGCAGCTGTTTGGTAGTCAACATTATATTTATCAATTGCTGTCTGAAGTATTAAGAAATTAGGGCCAGAATGATTTACCGATTCTTATTTAATCCTTCTCTGGTTGGTCATGCACTGAGCAGGCAGGCTGGTAAAGGCTCTGGCAACCTGATCTCTCTTGCAGATTCACCCTTGCCTGCAAAAACTCAGATCCCTCTTAAGATAAAACGGTTAAACACAATAATAAACTGCAAAATCAAGAGAGCGAAGATGTATTGTAGCGCCAGCAAGGACTAAACTATGACCATGCCACAACAATATGCTTTAATCTTAAAATGCCATATTCAAAATCTGAAGATTAGCTATATCTCTATACATCTTTTACTGAGAAAGTTTCCGTTTCTTTCTTGACAAGTACGAATATCTGCTGTTGGCTTTGTGAGTATATGGCTTTTTTTAAGCCAACACTGTTTGTAAAATTTCTTTAAAAAAATTACTTAAAGAGGAGTTAACTCCATGGTAGCTTGACTTGACAGATTCTTAGTTCAAATCACTTCTCTACCACAATGCTTTCTCCAACTGATTTTTCTCTTCAGCAACTTACATTTCAGTGACGTGTTTTCTGACCTCTGTCCCATATTTTGCATATATTCCTGCCTAATGTGCACTTGAGCCTGGAAGCAAATCATATTTGTTTTCTCCTATACCCATCCATCCTCTGGAAAATGTGGGTTTACAGCCAAGGTTTTACAGACTTAGGTGCTCTATTTCATTGTAATGTGGCTGTGCTAGTGCCAAGATACGTCAATTGCCTGAAAATATTGGTGTCTGAAGGGTTTGATTTTCTCTCTTTGCCTTAATTAAATACTGTGCAGATGGAGTTAAGGATTTATTTATAATAATTATTGAATTTTTTTCTTCTTCTTTCTCACTGTTTTTTTTTCTCATCGTGGAGTTTTGTGCCTATTTTAGCTTCCTATTTCTGTTAGGCTGCTTGTGGGCCACAAACAGTATTATGCAATTGTGGGTCATCCGCTCAGGAATGTTAGAAAAAAAATTCTGTGAAGGCAACTATAGAGTTCTTATCCATTTAAAATCTTTTTTGAAGTCTGCGGTAATAGATTTCAAACTAGTCTGGAATTAAAAAAATAATTAAGAATATTTTTGTGGATTTTTTTTCTTTAAATGGATAACTTTGAAGTTCAAAGAGGATCATTTCATGAATTATTTTGATGAAGAATTTCTTGTTCTCTGTGTAACAGGAATGTGCACGTCCCAGGATGTGCTGAGATGGGTTGTG
Source organism: Ibidorhyncha struthersii (assembly GCA_013398815.1). Taxonomy (NCBI): domain Eukaryota; kingdom Metazoa; phylum Chordata; class Aves; order Charadriiformes; family Charadriidae; genus Ibidorhyncha; species Ibidorhyncha struthersii. The sequence continues at coordinate 101,906 of VZSZ01010967.1, read as the reverse complement.
CTACGGGAGCAGGGCTTGTTAGGTTTCTACTGCAAGACCCAGTAGCTTTGGTAAAAATGACAGTAATTTCATGAAACTACCCAAGCAAAAGACTTTCTGTGGCTCTGATGCTGCCACTGAATGGAAAGGGAATGTTTATTTAATGACCAAGCTGGCTTGTCCTCAAATGTGCCATTTTGTCTTCATAAATTTTGGGAAGAATCCGGAGATTGTTGCCAAGGGCAACCACTGCATCTTGAGGAACTGAAAATTAAATACAGGAAGAAAATAGAACAAAGATTCCTTAAAGGAGTTCACCCTGCTGTATTCAGTGCCTTGTAAGTAAGCACACATTACAACTACCCTGATTATCCCTCAGCAGGTAACAGCCCTGGGGCCTTAAATGTCACATAAAGTTAAGCTGGAGGCTGAGCACCCCTTCCTACATCAGGCAGTGCTAAAGGGCTTCAGCTGACACTGTTAAGGGGCAGGGTGCCTCCACAGAGCACTGCCCTCACTCACTCCTCCTCCTGCTCTCCCTCAGACCATCGAAGGGTTTTTCCTAGCATTCCTGTGTCTGCAGTCCCCTTCCCAAGGTGGCAGTGCATTTCCCTTCTCTCTCCTCCGCCTCGGGGCCGTACAACTGGTGTTGGGTAAGGATGGGTGAGCTGAAGCTCCTGTAATCATGGTTCTCTAATGTGTTCTACAAACATCATCATTTGGGTCAAACATAGCCAAAAGTCCCTGACAGAAAAGGCAGAGATCTGTAATTTGATCTGCAGTCCTGTGAAACTGGTCAAAATTTCACTGAGGACCTGAAAAAGTCATCAAACATGGAGGAAAACTCATGCACACGTTGATGTGGTGGACGAAGGGTCATCCAGATGAGAGTTCAAACAGCTACTGGTCCACTCAACTGACCCCCGTAGCCTTTTGAGTCAGTAAGAGCAATGCAAAAGAGAAGCATGTAGCATAGTGCTGGCAACTATTTTAATGAATGACGTTATTGGGGGTGAAAAACTGAGAGATGGCTCCTACCCAGTATTATGACTGGACCCTCCTGACTGTCTGTCTAGAAGATGGATGACTGTTTCTTTATGAAGAAATCAATTTATAACTCAGTTTCAAGCTCCGCTGCATTTGGGATGGTTTGGCGCTATGGTTAGCTGTTCAGGCTCATCCCTATTAAAAAAAAAAAAATCCAGAATTATTTTCCCATACTTGGACAGCTATATGGGCTGACACTTCCAGACTCTCTCCCCAGAGCAAATTCTCTGAATTCATACAGCTCAAGTGACCTTTCCAGTTCACAGCAGTGACTAAGATTCCCAGCATTTGTGCAAGCTTTGTAATTAGATATACATGTGTACAGGTATACATATTTGTACACAGATATATATGTATACCGCACACATGGAGAGACAGAGAGAGTTTGTATGTGTGTATATATAAAAACACTGCTTAGAATTTCAGCTCTTGTGTTCCCGAGCTCTGTGTCTGTACAAGCTATGGAAATTCTGGCAAAAAGCAGAAAGCGACAAGCATATTTTATATTCACTCAGCTCATCTGTTGAAGGATGATTTTAAGAGCCTCTAGCTATTTAAACACTTACTGTAAAGCAAGTGAGTAAATGGTTTGCTGGATTAGGATTTTAGTCAGGTTGTAAATTTTTAGAGATTGGGTCTGTGTTTGCCTGATTTTGTGCACAGGCAATAGATTTTGGTCCCTAGGAGCTGTCTCAGAAGGAATAATTAGAACTTCTCCAAGAACTGAGAAAATGCACTGAAAATTGCTGTGCTATTTAGTTTCCAGTTTAATTTGGTGAAATTTTCCAGACAGCTCCTCAAATAATAAAAGCAATAACGGACACTTTTTTTAAAAACGGTATTTCTCCTTTGTTAGGCTGCTTTGACAAATGCTTGAAAGAAACCCTCTGATGTCTTGGGGCAAAGAAAGCTATAGGGTCTGTTACAGTTTTGGTTGTTACTGCTTTTTTTTTTAACCCAGGTTGCTTGCTGACAAGCAATGTTTCAAGACAAGAACCCCTCCGATCCAGCCAATATAATCTTCCTCAAATTGTTGATAAAATTTGATAAAACACTCTTTTCCCTTAGGTGGATGTAAGTAGCTCTAAGGAGTCTTCAGCATATGCATCTGGTTAGGTAAACATTTGGGATGCTGTTCAGTTCAAGAACGAGAAGCCTGAAGTTGAACGTCTAGAAGTCTTCAAGCTCTCAGAGTAACAGGTTAATGCAGTCAGTGGAGCCCAGAGCTGATCAGCCATGGGGGATTAAATCCCAATGCCTGTGTAGTTTGAGACACCAGGAGCACCACAGACACCCCGGAGGTGCACAGGGCTGGGAGATCTGACGTGGGATGTACGAGAGGCCACATGGGATAACCCATAGTGCCTAAAACAATGTAACATAGATGCCTACGTTTAGCCAGCTTGACGGAACCCCAGCTGCACACCAAAGGCAACCATGCCATACGCTCCACCTCTCTGCTGATTAAGAGCTTAATTCAGTTGCCTACAGCAGGCATCTCAAGACATTTGAAAAGCCCTAGGGTAGCCCAGAGGTTGGTAAGAGCCCAGCAGATGTGACTCTTGCCTTTCCGGAGGAGCAGCTAGAGCAGCCAGCTCAGGTAACGAGGGCATTTCAGTTGCCCATCAGTGACCTGTTGAACTGCTCCCTAGATCTCAGTGGCAGTAATGGAAGCTGAGACCCTGGTACATGTAGAGAAGCCTTCAAGTATCTAAGTGGCCTCACAGCCCTTTCTGTACCAGTCTGAAGTTTTCCAGTGATGTTTATGCAGCTACTTCGTTCTTCTACTGTTTATCCACCCGCTGCCCTGCATTCTCTCTTCTGTGTATATGTACTTTGGCTTGCATATTTTGCTTGGACATTTTTAGATTTACCCAGCGTCTCCTCTGTTGGCTCACACACTCAATCCATAAACTTTCCTTTCTGCCAACCAGCTTCCCACCAGAAACTCTCCACATGGCTCCCAGGCGAGGCATGAGGAGCATTCGTCCTCCCACCCCACTCCTCATCCTTAGGGGGAGAGCAGAGGCTGGAAAGCAGCAGTGGCTGGAGCTGGAGAAACCACCTCATTCCTCTGACAGCCATCCTTTGCTGCGCCAAGGACATCATAACTGCTCAGCTGTCTTTCTGGAAATACTCTTATGCAATGCATGGGTTTGTTTTTAGTTTTGTTTCTGTGGAAGACCATAGATACAGTTTCTTGTAAAATATAATATATATTGTATTTAAAGAGAACGTTACAACTACCTGATGCTTGGCCTTTCTTTCCTGGGGAATTGAAAAACGATTAAGCTGGTGTTAGTGGCCAGGCATACCAGGTCAAGCTGGGCTAAAAATTATTTAAGTGAGTAAAATATAAATTCTATCATTTTACATGTGCATGTCTATGTATTTCTTTGAATGTCTGTCACATTGCCATCAAGGCAGTAGTCAGTAGGTTTGTGCTCCGCAGTAGAATTCCCTGGAGAGATTAATGCCAGCAATAACCCAAGAAGGAAATGGAGGCAGCAGCAACTGTAGAAAGAAAGAAAGAAAGAAAGAAAGAAAGAAAGAAAGAAAGAAAGAAAGAAAGAAAGAAAGAAAGAAAGAAAGAAAGAAAGAAAGAAAGAAAGAAAGAAAGAAAGAAAGAAAGAAAGAAAGAAAGAAAGAAAGAAAGAAAAAAGGGTACTGTTTATAGAATTACAGTGCCCTCTGTGCTTTCAGACTGAGATTAATATGTCACATCGTTATAAATTTGTCTGTAGGCTAAACAGTACCTTCCAAGTAACGCAGCTAAGAAAAGCAGTGGAGTCCAGAAGGACCCCAGTCCCTTGAACAGCCTTCCCCAACCCCTCTGCCAAGTCATCCTCCAGAACACTTACCTTTCACCACCACACAAACATTATTAATGTTTCATCTCTGTCTTGGTTTGCTTCTCCTTGAATGCACAGCTAACGTCTTCACCTGTCTATTCCAACAAATCCAGATTCTCTTTCATACTTTTTAATAGATTCTTGCCACATATGTATTACTGAGCCCTGAATGTTATGTTCGGATATTTTCTTTTACTAAAAATAAGGTGATATTAGTTCCACCCTGTTTGATCTTCATCCAGGCCATAGTCATCTCAGATTCCAATTTAAAATTATCCTTCTGGTGTTAAAGTTTACTGAGGGACTCGTGAGCTCTACAACAGCTATTTGACTTGCAAACCAGTGTGCTTCTAAAAAGTGGTAACTTTTCAATTTGTCCTTACCAAGAGTGCTGATATCAGCATTAAAAAAAAAAAAAAGGGAAGCAGAAGAAAGGTAAAAACAAGGTGAGAACAAACTGTGGGCCCAAGGAATGACATTTACAGCAATCATGATGAATTCACCAGGCTCATTGCATTAATTATCACAGTGAAACATCCAATTTCTTTTGATTGTCACAGTACCGTAGCAACCTCTGAGCAGGAAATGAAATCAAGATTTTTTAAAATAAGAGCCTAATGTCTTTAACACCATTGAAGTCTGAGCTTGGAATGTACTTACGCAGTAGTCGCTTCAGGTTTTGGACAGGTAAATAAATTCACATCAAGTTTCTTGTTGCTGTGGAAGGTCTGCCACTGGTGTCTGCAGCAGCTCACGTAAAGGTAGCTCAGGTGCTGCTAGAATTAACCAAAACCACTCCTGCAGCAGCATGGAGATGTGCCCTTCCAGTCAAACATAGAGTCCAAAACCTCCAGGCTCTTTGTATTGGAAATTGACTTCAAAAAGTGATTTGTTAGATGTTTAAGGCTTTGGCTAGAGAAAGTTTCCATTAGCGGTATTCTGGCACTAGTACCTCAACAATTTTGCTTTTCCTGTTCTTTTTGCTGTAGTATTCTTACTATCTGTTTTGCTCATGACACTCCATTTCAGTGTGGCTGCTTTTCTGAGCGTCTGCGTCTCGGCCACACAGGGCCACAATACAGCACACGACTCCTAGTCTCAGATTAGCAGCAACCTGCGGTCTGACTTCAATTAGCTGGAGGGATGATGTTTCTTGGCTGCCTGGTGTTTAAATGGACTGAAAATCAAAACCCTGTTTTTCTTGGTCCTCTTCCAAATCACACACTAAGATACAGTTTGCCTGATTAAAGATTAAAACAGATGTTGGTAAAAGGAGATAAGTCTGAATCAAATTTGAGGTACAAATAGTCCCAAGTTTGTAGTTTGGTCTCTTCTCTTCAGAAACGTAGGAGGAAGCATCGAACACCTTAGATCCATGGGATGAAGATAAGAGGGGCTGCAGGCTCTTAGCAAAACCCCTCCTTCATTCTAGCAGCTCTGTGAACTCTTTCTGCCTGTGGTGAGCTGCAGGTGAGGTGCCCGCTGTGAATCAGCAGATGACCAACAAAGCATGGGGAGAGAAGGTTGTGGAGAAACACCTTTCCACCATTGCCTTTAAAGAGCTGAGGCAGGATGACCCAGATCCCACGTTCCAGACCCACGGCGTAGGTGCTTTTCTCTTCCTGCATTGGACCGTAAACCAGCCAGAATACTGCTGCTGCCTCTTACGGTTTAGTATCTGAATTGAAAACAAGCAAGAGAAAAGGCCAGGGAGAACACACAGTTACAATAAAATAAGTACAGCTAATGTAATGTATAGTGGTAACAGGATCTAGATGCCTACTCACTGTGTGGAACATAGGTATAATAGTGAGGAAAACTGTTGGGGTTTTGTTTCTTGGGAACACCATCCTGCTTCACCGTGACCTCATTTAACTTGATTTTGAATTGAAAACTGCTTTGTATGAAAACAGCTTCTTAGTTTCCACACTAGAGAATACACTGCCTTATCACTTACTACAATTTTGATTGTGAAACAGTTGTTTTTATAAGCCTCACTTTTCTGTTGCTTGGAGCTAGCAGAAATCTTCTTTTTTCAGGCTACTGCTTCCTAGTGCTTCCACTCCTTCAGCAATAACACTTCGTGAAATTGTGTTTCAATACACTTAAGAAAACCTCTTTGATCATGTTCTAATGATGGTTTTTCAAATCCTTGTCATATATGTATACACTGTTAGTTGCAGAGGTTGGACACATAGTTTGTAAATATATAAGTCAATGCAGATACCTCATTTGGCCTAACATTTATTCTTCAGCGTAGCCTTTCCCACTGGTCATAAAGTCTTACGGTACAGCTTCAAGGGAGCCACGTACCTCGGGCAAGAGGGGTGCTAGTGTAGCCCAGAGCTGCTGTAGATTTGTGAACCCCAATGGTTTTTCCTGTGGTGGAAAAGAGCACCTTTGGCCCTGGGGAGTAAATCCTTCAAAAAATAGTCCTGTACATTGCCTAAGATTATTAATTTCACTTGTATTCACCAACTTTTGTTTTCCTTCCAAAGTTGCTAGTCTCATCACGTGCACCAAATCCTGCTCATCACCCCTCAGGTCCCTCCGAAGCTCGGGCTCCCACCTCCCCACAGTGCCTGCACTCTCCGTGTGGGCTGGCTGTTTCCACCACTGTGCTGTAACCCCCCAGTGGCACCAGTGCCCTTTAAAAAAGCCATCGAGCTATGGGCCTGATTTCACTCTCAAGCTCAGTAGGTGACGCTGATCTTATGAGAGAGTAGGAGGTACATCAAGCTGAGGATGCAGCTGATCAGAAAATGTTTGACATTTTGTTTTGGTCCAAATGTTCTCTTATTAAGAACATGCTTCCCTTTTGACTAGTAATTGAGATTTCTCCTCTTTAATATTTATCACTTGGCAAAGAATTTGCACAATTCATTTTCTTAACCATGTTTTTAAAGACTCAGTTAGAGCCAGCTATGCTTTCATCCCGTATCACAGAGGGCTGTGATGAGGAGGTTTCAGGTGCTGCTTAGAGGTGTGCGCTTCTGAGAGCTTTCATACTGTATTTAAACAGGAGGTGTTTATAAAGTCCAGGCAAAAGGACTGACTGTCCTTCCTCCAGATTCTGTGAAAAAATAATTGGACAATATCGTAGCTCTCAGGTTCATAGCTGTGGCTGTCCACACTGCCTCCGGGCCATCTAACGTGGGAAATTTTCTCTGACAGTAGCCGATCCATCTGATCCATCAGTGGTACCTTGCTTTCCTATGGGTGCTCTCACCTCTACTCTGCATCACACAATGTCTGCGAAGGACAGCTGGGATGAAATGGGTTTTTTAGCCCTGTGAATAAGGGTTGTACAGTTGTCTTTTTCTCAAAAAAAACAATTTGCACAATCCTAAATTCTCTCATTATCTGCCCAGATGCCCACTCCAGACTGAACTCTCAGCCTCTCTAAGACAAGAAGATGAGGAATTTCACTTCTGAATCATACCATTTTGTTAAAGATACGTTAATGTTTAAAGTTGTTATTCTGATAGTCATATTAAAAAAAACTATATAGCGCTTGAGCTCTCTCTATATTTGGGTTCTGCTTCAGTGCAAAAGCTGCCCTTTCCCAAAGAATCAGGAGCAAAGCTTGAGGCCAGGGGAGGTTAGGAGGGTAGGTGCAGTGGATCTGCAAACCAGGGAGCCACTCGAGGAAGCTTATTCATGTTTTGATTGAAAGGAAGAAATGTCTGGTGTTCAAAAGAAGAACTTTAGTTTTTTTAAAAAATAGGATATTAAAGAAACTCTGCATAGCAGCAAATGTGAGTAATTAACCACTACATTTGCCTTAATGCTGAATAGCTAATTGTGCCCATAGAAGCCACAGGGAATATGTAAAACCTCCAGAGGCACAAAGGTCATTCCAAAGTGGCATTTCATGGTTGATGCTCATATGTTTGATTGCTGCAATTACGAGGCAGTGGGGAGATGGGGGAAGAGGGGCGGTAGGTGCCATCTAGCCCCCACACTGCAGATGGGTGCCACTAGTTCGGTGCCACCACCACCCGGTTCAGCTCGGCTGGCAGCAATCAGGCTGGCACTGTGGCGTGAAGGTGCAGCCTTTGTGGTGAAGGCCGGGGCCATGTCCTCCTCTCCTGTGGTGCTCCCTGTGCTTTCCCTGGAGGCAGGTCCCAAAACCCATCTGGCTCTCCTCTGGTCTCCTGAGCCCAGCAGTGTTTGCAGCTTACTTCTGCCTCTGGCTCCTGCTTCTGTGCGACTGAGCCAGCTCTTTCTTTCTTCTCTTATAAACAGCCATGGGTGAAAAAGGAGGCCAAAGGGGCAACATCTGCCCTGCCCTGACCCCAGCCCCCATGGCCATCAATGCCCAGCCACCCTGGGTTGCAGCTGACCAGACTGACAAGATATGTCATAAACAATGAGTAATTGAAAATCATTTTAATGGAAATAGTTAATATTCTGTAAGACTTTCAGAACTTTGTAATGCTTCTGAAAGACCCTACATTTCCCTTTATGCTCTTCTCTATCCTTGGGCTTTGCTTGTCCAGCCTCTCCTACTTCATTTCGTCTGCCCTGTAGTGGTGCCACCCTGGGCTGTAGCACCCAGAAAAACAACAGTGGAGGACTCCAAGTCTCTTGTAAAAAAAAAACCCGCTGTCACCAATTGGAAAATCATAAGCGTTTTCAAAATGATGAGTATTAGGAGACTTGTAAGTAATCACCTTGGAACGTAGATGGTATTTCTTTTTCTTAATTCAGCTGCTGTTTTCCTCATTGTAAACCGCATGTCATTTAAGCTATTTTGGACTGTGGACTTGTGGAAAGCATTTGACACTGTTCTGTATGACATCCTTCCTGGTCTCTAAATTAGAGGGACATGGATTTGACCAATGGACCACTTGGTGGATAAGGAACTGGCTGGATGGTTGCGCTCAAAGAGTTGTGGTCAATGGCTCCATGTCCAAGTGGCAAGCAGTGACAAGTGGTGTTCCTCAGGGCTTGCTACTGGGACCAGTACTCTTTAACATCTTTGTTGGTGACATGGACAGTGGGATGGAGTGCACCCTCAGCAATTTTGCTGACCACACCAACCTGTGTGGTGTGGTCAACATGCTGGAGGGGAGGGATGCCATCCAGAGGGACGTGGACAGGCTGGAGAGAGGTGGGCCTGTGCAAACCTCATGAAGTTCAACAAGGCCAAGTGTAAGGTCCTGCACATGAGCCAGGAATCCCAAGCACAGATACAGGCTGGGCAGAGAATGGATTGAAGACAGCTCTGAGGAGAAGGACTTGGCAGTGTTGGTTGATGAGAAGCTCAATGCAATGTGCGCTTGCAGCCCAGAAGGCCAACCACATCCTGGGCTGCATCAAAAGAATCGTGGCCAGCAGGTCGAGGGAGATGATTCTGCCCCTCTACTCCTCTCTGGCGAGACCACACCTTGAATATTACATCCTCTCTGGAGCCCTCAACATAAGAAGGACATGGACCTGTTAGAGCAGGTCCAGAGGAGGGCCACAAAGATGATCAGAGGACTGGAGCACCTCTCCTACAAAGACAGGCTGAGAGAGTTGGGGTTGTTCAGCCTGGAGAAGAGAAGGCTCCGGGGAGACCTTATAACAACTTTCCAGTATCTGAAGGGTGCCTACAAGAAAGCTGGAAAGGGACTTTTTACAAGGGCATATAGTGATGGGACGAGGGGTAATGGCTTCAAACTGGAAGAGGGTAGATTTAGAAAAGCTATTAGGAAGAAATTTTTCACTGTGAGGGTGGTGAGGCACCGGAACAGGTTGCCCAGAGAAGTTGTGGATGCCTCATCCCTGGAAGTGTTCAAGGCCAGGTTAGACGGGCAACCTGGTCTAGTGGAAGGTGTACCTGCCCATGGCAGGGGGGTTGGAACTAGATGATCTTCAAGGTCCCTTCCAACCTAAACCATTCCATTGTTCTATGATTTTATTTAATTTTAAGAATACAACATCCATTAGAAAGTACATTATAAAGTAAGTTTTGCCAGAAATATTTTCAATATTACACTGAATAATCCTTTTACATCCTTCTATGTTTTATAGTGCTTTTTTTTCTTGTCTTTAACTTTAAACATTTGCCAGTAAAAGAAGGCAGTGTCAGGCTTAGAAGCCCCTTAAGGATTTATGCACCTGGATAAAGATGACCCCTTTCATATTTTCTGGTTTGACTTCTATATGTATTACTTTTTTCTGGAGTTGTTTGCAATTTGGCTCAAATTTCTTGAAGAACATGAAAGCAGCACTGCAAAAAATAGTCCTCTGAATGGAAAATATCAGAATGAAAAGATCCCCTGAACTCAGGGGGAAAAAAGCCTGTAGAACAGTGGATTATAGGTGTCGGTTCTTGGATCTTCTTTCTAATTCCAGTTTGGCTCACTGTATGGCTTTAGCCGAGTTAAATAATCCTCTTCCACTCCCTGTTTCAGGATCTGCAAAGATAATAGCCTTTTCCTGCTTTGCAGGGCTTTTCAAAGACATACATGAATAGACGAACACAGAAGAACAAGGCCAAATTAGTAAAAGTATCATATATAGCAGCAAATGTTTTACTACGAGGGAAAACACTGTACCTCATTGCATGTCATTTGGACTGTGGCTATATTGTAGGTATTTTCCCTTTTAAATCTGTCACTGGAAACTGCAGAGGACAGCATAGGAATAGGGTATTAAAAATGTGATGGAGGTCTTAACTCTTCGTTCAGCATGAATGAGGAAGAAAGGTATAATAGAAGAACCAACAGTGAAGAGAAACTTCTTTTTTCTAATTGAAATACTCCATGTAGTCAGCATTTCCTGTTGTGTAAATACATAAACAGAGGGATTTATTAAATAAAAAGTCATTGCAACTGCAAAAGCCTTCTCCACTTAAGACCAGCACTGTAAGGGAGGATACAATCTGCGTACTCTGACAATTTACTTTAATTCTTTCGCTTCACCATACACAAATGTTTGAATCATCGCTAGTCTGTAAAAGATATACTTTCCCTGATGATATAAATCAGCAGAAGCTAAAAGCCTTTACTGGGATTAAAGTAGAGTTCACCAGCTTTTTCACTGAAACATGGCTTAATAAAAAACAATCTTGGAGGACATACCTCCTTGGCTTTGCAGACATGTACACAGGACTGCTTCTCCCATTCCCCAGCACAGCCCTCCCCCTCTCTGGCCCAAGAAAATGAGGAAATAATGTTATTCTACTTTTAGTTTCCTTTAATGAGATTTGTCGGATAGCCAAGATACGGAAGTTCAACAGCATCAAAGCTGCAGGTAATGCTGGTGCTGCGTCGGGTCCCCCTCAAGGCCTATGGATCTCATGTTAGAGCTGCTGAGTTGTCCCGGGGAGGAGCAGGATGGCTTCAGGGTTGTAGCTCCAGTGAGATACTTGAACTTTTCTGTCTTAGCCATGCATTTAGGTGACAGCTAAGAGCCTAGTAAGCTCTTGTCTTTTGTTAAGAGGTCAACTTGTAGTTGCCTCCTGTACTCAAAGGCTTGTCCCACAGCCTTCTTGATGCTGAGGTTTGGTCATTACATGGTGCTAAATGAATTTCTGGAAAAATGTGGGTTAAGGATCCTGGAGAGCCTGCTGCCAGCTGAGCGCTCCCCACTGGGGGGTGACCACACACTCCCCGGGAGAACTGGAGACCTGGGATGGCAGTGCCAGCAGAGAGCTCTCTTCCTAATTAATTGTAGCTATACTGCAATCTGTTGAGGAGCTGTGTGATGGCAACTGAACAATGATAACTGGCACCCGCTGATGCCAGATCATAAAAAGCTGAATTACGTGTTTGGTTGTCCCAGTATTGGGGGGGTGGGGGTAGGGGGTGGGGAAGGGAAAAATACCATATGTTGTTTTTAATCTTTTTGGAGTTGTTTAATGTTCCTCTAGCACAAAACTTGTGTTTTTTTAGGAGTACTTCCCTTTGCAGAATTTCTTTGTGACAAATTATTTGCCTTTTTCCCTTTCAGCTTGAATGCACACTATGCAGTACTACATTAGATACTGTTTTCTTTTTCTAAGTATTGTTGTTTAGTAAGTTTCAGACTTCAGAAAAAAAAAAGTCAAGGAAATTGTAATTACATGATACATAGGAAACTTAAAGATGGAGCTCAATCTTCCTTTAAAAAGCATTTAAGAAAGAAATTGGAGAGACTGAAGTATTGCCTTGAGCAGGAGTGTTCAAAACCTGCCTGGGGAAGGACTGTGAAGAGAGGCTGTTTGGTCACTAAAAATTGTCACTGAAGGAGATTCAACACTGAGATTTTGCAGTGTGGGTGCATGAGAGCCACCGGGACAGGTACTTGGGCACAGAGGCAGGTACCAAGGGGCCTTGTGTACATATGCACCTTCTAAGCTACCTCCGCATACTAAAGAAAGAAAAAAGATCACAATTGTATTTTTCTAATTGAGGTTTTATTGGCCATTATGAACAAATATGGTGGCCAGCTGATAGTCATAATCAGATCTTGCCCACAGTTAGTTTTATTAGATTAGGGGAGCATGGGGGTGGACCACCCCAGGAAGGCACACAGCTGGTAATTATTATGTATCCTTTTTATCTGGGTTTAAGAAACAGTGCCTCTTTATTTCTCAAGTTAATACACATGAAAGAGAGAAGACAAGACCAAGATCTTGCAGATATTAAAGGGGGGAAAAAACTGCTGAGCAGCCACGGTTTTTGCAAGCGGTGCACACTGGAAAAGCAATAAAACCAACATGGGCATATATCACTGCTGCAGAGGTTTCCTTCCTAGTGAGGACAAGTTTATCCATAAACTGCAGTAAGCAGAATATTGCTGCTGAATGGGAACCACATAAAGAAGAAAACACACGGAAAAGATGAGAAAAAGTAGTTTGAATGGCAACATTTCATTTTTCAGGAAGAAAACCCTGACCAGCAGGGTACTCCTTAGCTCTCCAGCTCTCAGGCACGAAGAGGGGTCCTTCATTTCTTTGCAGAGGCCCTTTAGACAGTAGGGCCCTGTGAGAGTTGCATGGCCTCCAAAGCAAAGCGGGTTACACTGCAGAGCTGGGGACCTCCAATGCACCCTCCCTTAACTGCTGGGGCAGGAGGGGACGCTGCTCATGCGAGCATCCATCTCTGCCCCCTCCATTCTACCAGAACACTGGTTAGAAAAATTTCTGTGAAAACTCTTTTGAAGTTAAATTTCAAGTTTTCTTTTCACAAACAGCATTTGCTTTCGATGGAAAATTTATATTTTTTTTTCTTCTACCTAAAGACTGAATGGTAAAAGTCAAAACATTTTGGCCAGATGTGTGGAAGAACTTTATTTGGCACTGGTATCTCCCAACATGCACTGTGGCAAGGGTGCTGCTCTGGCATCTCTGCGAAGGAGAGAGGGTGCATGGGGGAAGAGCCAGGAGCAAACAGAGGAGAGCCGCTCTGCAGCAACACCTTTGAGCAGAGTCGAGTCCCTCTGCAGCAACACTTTTGAGCCATGTGGGAATCTTTGGTACAGGCAAACATCGAAGTTTCAGGTTCAGATTTTTCTTTAAAAAGATAAAAAGTGTACTTAGGTGAAACAAAGCCCCTTTCCAAGCCGCTCTAGTCAAAACCTTTTTTTACTGTTGCTGGGAGGAGGAGGACAGTGAAAGAATCATCTTATCTCCATCAGCTCATAGCAATGCTCTTGCTCAGATGACCTAAAGCTCATTCTCTCCTATCCCCTACACTTGCCTTTGCTATAGACCTTCAAAGGCAGTAGCAAGGTTTTGATTTTTCACATGCTGAGATGAAGACAATTCATTTTCTATTCCCTAGCAACTGCCCAAATAAACAACTACCAGACGAGAGGTAAAACTGGGTTTGAGAACTGCAAGTAAATTGACATTGCAAATAAATTGCTTTCATACCTGTAGTGGTGTAAGAGAAGCAAAAGGAGAGTTAAATACAAACAGAGATCATTGTTTTTTCCTTTCATGGAATGCATGTATGTAGCAGAGTAGAGCACAAAGTCTAGTCATCTTTTCCCAGCAGCACTTACCAGTTTTCCCAGTCTCAGCTTCTCCTTATTGCTATTTCCAAAGCTTTTCCTGTAAAGTTAAACAAGCTTAGGTATTTCATGAATGCAGAAATCTTGCAGATTTTGACTGATTTTAATTTGCTTATAGTTGTTCCCATTGTGCTTGTGCTCCCACTTTCCATGTTTGCTTCTCAGTGCACCCAGCTCACCTCTTGGTCATGGTGCTGCAGCACCACTGATGTCAACCTTGCAAGCGCTTCCACTCATCTGGCTCAGAGCTCTTTGGGGAAATTGCCTTTTCTCCTCCTCATGTCATGACGTGAAGGGCTACCCAGCCTGCAGGTGTGTAGACATCATGACTGTGCGTTTGTAGGGTTCTGTAATACACAAGAACATAGAATCATAGAATCATAGAATTGTTAAGGTTGGAAGGGACCTTTAAGATCATCGAGTCCAACCATTAACCTAACCTGACAAAACCACTTCTAAACCATATCCCCAAGTACCACATCTACCCTTTTTTTTTAAAAACCTCCAGGGATGGCGAATCCACCACCTCCCTGGGCAGCCTATTCCAATGCTGGATAACCCTTTCAGTGAAAAAATTTTTCCTAATATCCAACCTAAACCTCACCTGCCTTAAATTGAACCCATTTCCTTTTGTCTTATCACTTGTCACTAGGGAGAAGAGGTCAGTCCCCATCTCTCTACAACCTCATTTCAGGTACTTGTAGAGAGTGATAAGGTCTCCCCTCAGCCTCCTCTTCTCCAGGCTAAACAGCCCCAGTTCCCTCAGCCGTTCCTCATAAGACTTGTCCCCCAGACCCCTCACCAACTTTGTTGCCCTCCTCTGGACACGCTCCAGCACCTCAGTGTCTTTCTTGTAGTGAGGGACCCAAACATGGAGGCTTTATCCTCAGTATTTCTTTGCCTTATTACAGATTACAACAAATACTACAAAAATCACCACTAGCAAGTATACCTATGATTAATAAAGGTAATATATATCTCAAGCTATTACAAATTACTTTCAGCAGCTATCAATAGTAACAATCCATAGTATAGCAGCTATCAATAGTATAGTAATAACCAAATATTACAGCTATCAATACTATAGTAATAACCAAATATTGCAGCCATCAGTAGTATAGCAACAACCAAGTAGATACATGCTATGACAGATTACTACAAAGTTTACATTAGTGAAGCAACTTATGAACAATATAACAGATATACTTATGATAGATTACCTATATGAATATATATATGAACTTACATGAATATCAGTATTAAGCAAATTGGACAGATCTCAGAAGGGGCCAAACCATCCCAAAAGTGGGAGGGCAAACCAAACCAACCCCAGAACAGGCCAAAGGGGGATCAATAATGTAACAGAGAGAGTCTCACTTCAAAGATGCTCTGCATTATACGGAGGCTGGAGTCAGCCAGGCATCCCCAGTGAGGGCCTGAGATCCCATAGAAAGTTTGTGTGGAGAATCCAACCGGTTTAGGGAATGAAAAGTATATGCAGGACACCAAGTTCTCAGAGAGAAAGCAGCTCCACTTTGGATAGAAAAATAAGTCTTTTTCATATCACAGAGACATAAGAGCGCATAGGACACCACCACTTTGAGCAGCCAATAGATGCTGTTAATTTCTGGTTTTCACCAGGGGCATCCAATAGATGATTATATTTTCTGTTCTTTCAGACCAATTTCTATATTCCCAGACTATTTTCCTCTTCTTGCAGTTAGAACAGCCAATGGCAGCTACTGATTCATACTTTCTCAGGATGTTTTCCCTTTTTTTCCAGACTATTTTTCACCTTTTCAGACGATAAGTTGCCATTACAGTTCCTTGTTTTTGCAGTTATCAATGGTATCTCTGGATGTCTCTGGCTTCTAGGTACCCAGCTGTACTTCAAAGATGCCAGCTGTGTGCTTCTCAAGAATGCTTCTGGTTCACAGGCCTGGTTCCCAGGATCACAGTTCTCAGGCTGGCAGGCATTTCCTCTGTCAGTATTTTTCCAGCAGATATTTTCTTCTGTTAAGTAATTTTCCCCTTCTAACCAGCCTGCCTTTATGGCGGCTCCCATCACCTCACCATCCAGTGTCACTGCTTGGTGGCCACTGTGTTAAGTCTGTGAGCTGCTAGGCTTGTCTACAGAAGGGAAAATAGTTATTTTGGCAGTTAGCTTGCCTACAAGGGTGAAGGGGTGTTATTTGTCAATTTGGGGTTTTTTTAAGCCAAAAAAAAAAGTAAGCAGGAGTTAGCTTGAAGGAGAAGAAAATGCTTTGAGGGTTTCTAGGAGGGTCTGAATGCTAAATGCTGTCTTTGCACAGCTTACAAAAACAGGTGAGCTGAGATTTGTTGTTTGCGTTTTGGTTTTTTTTTCCTCCATCAAAATGTACGTTCTGAAATTTTTTTGCTTTATATTTTAGCCAAAATTATGCATAGGAAGAAAATTACAGAAAACATATTTTTGCCTACATTTTTCAGTTACCACTTTTCAAAAAGTAGCTGTTTTCTTTCTCTAATCTGACTCTTAATAAAAAAACAAACAAACAAGCAAGCAAAAATCTCTAAAAGCAGAAGCCCCAGGCTTGACTGTTTTGCATGATATGAGAATGGAGAGTAAGACTCACAGCTTGGGCCCACTTCCCCAAAGGGGAGGAGGTGGGACTGTGTATCTGGTGCTCTCCTTCTTGCCATTGCAGATGATCTGGGCACAAGCGGACATGGCAGAGATCTTTTAAGATATTTAGACCTCGCTCCTATCTGAATGGTCCAAATCATTTAGAAGGCCCTTACAAAAAGGGATACAGATGCTGGGTTCTCATTGACAGTCCATGGGTGTTTTAAAATCTCTTGGGACCATCAATAAGCCTTGCAACATGAGAAAAGCAATACTTAAAATACTTAGCGAGGCTGAGTCATTGTGAGGTTGGAAGCAACTGATGTCTTTGACAGCTACATCTATCTCTGGGCAAGGTCTGGGGCCCTGCAAATACACAGAGCACAAAGAAGCATACGGCCAAAGTATGATGTGGACCAGAGATTTTACTGTTACCTTATAAGAGAAAACTGGACATAAAATTGAATGTCTGGTGAGGATCATCAAAAATACAGCTTTTACCTAGTCTGCTAGGTAGGGATTTGTATTTATGAATTTTTATTTTATTTATACCATTTTCATCTCCTTCACTCATTCATCTGTTCTCTACCAGGTTTCCTCTTTTCTTCAACAGCATTTGACTAGTTGCTGTATCATGAGAGAAAAGTGCAAAGAAATATCAGTTTAACAAAACTGAATCTAAAATACATATTTTATAATTGTTCTTACGTTATAGTACAGATTAATTGTATCTCAGTTGTTGCTAAATCTGGCTTTCATAGCAAATATTGTTGTCAAAAGCTGAGTGTTTCTTTGAGACAATTCTACTGAAATCAGTGTCGTTCACAGGTGCAGGTCTGAAATCCACGGTTTAGCTTTTTTCCGTTATCTCAGTAACAGTCTTCTATGACAGTATGTTTTTTCCAACTGCCTATCGAGAAAGTGACTGAAAGGTAGGGTCTGGAAAGCTGATATGAAAAAAAAAATCACTATCTTTAAAAAAGCCCACATTTCATTTCCACTAAGCAGCTTGTTAGAGGAAGAGGAGATGACCAATCAGCAACATGGAGGTAGGAACCAATGTGGGAGGCTGTGCAATGGTCAGCTAAATCCCTCCCATCCTGCATCAAACATCTGAGAAAAAATACTGCAGCATGAAGAAACAGTAAATCTACTTCTGCTTCTCATTCCGAAAATATACTCAGTGTTTCCCTTCTGATGGTTGTCAGCTGGATAATGTTACTGGATAATTGAATTTATAGCTTTGGAAAAAAATCAAATCTATTTAGGGACAGTAGGATTCCTTTGCAGAAGGCAAACAAACAAACCAACACTTACACAAGCAGCAGCACGCCTCGTCAGAGTCCTTTCAGTGACAATCCTCTGGACTGAGGCAAGGCTGGGAACGGGTCTGTGGTGGGGGGGTAACAGGCATCAGGCTGGGAATGAAGCAGCGCGTTGTCCTGCAGAACTGGCTCACCCCTGACACCGCTCTTTCTAGCTCACTTTCTGAAACATCCCACATTTGCCAAGTGTGATGCCAGCCAGAGTCATAGTAACCTGCAACAAACTGTTATCTTACAAAACCATGCAGGTAGCACACAGGCAGCTTACCCTCCTGTGGTTCCATTGGTGCGGGAGAGGTTTACTCCTCGTGCAGCTTTGAACTCTTCAGCAATTATCTTAAAATGTGAATTAGCTGACTGGATCATTTACTTATTGTGGCTGGGACTCGGATCAGGGGTTTCCCAAACAAATTCCTCTTTACCTTTATAGGCACATGTTTAGGATCTTGATTTGGATCAATGAAGCTTGCTGATTTGCAGTAAGTGGTCAACAGTGTCTTTAGGTAGGTATGTGTATATATAAAAAGAAGTTGATATTATGGATATTAAATAATAGCAAGATCACCTGAATTTTAGATAAAGGGTATACAGTGATTGCCGGTGGAGTACAGCCTGGCTGTCTGAAGGAATTGGCTGAATACTCTGTGGACCTAACTGTCGTATTATTGTTGCCCATCAAGCATTGTACCCCTTTGGGGGGACAGAAGTCTCAAATTCCAATCTGTAATAAACAAGATGCATATGTCACATCCCATTTCAGTGTTAGGAATCATACTAATGAAAATATACCTGATTCGTAGGCATGTGAGGGTAAGAACATTGTCACAAAATAGGTACGTCAAAGTAGCTATGTCATAAAGAACAACTACGTTAGAAAACGTGCTATATAAACCATCAAGATTTTAGCAGAGCATTTGCTTTTTTCCACGATGGTATGTCACAGTGGGTACATGGGCCACCAAGGAAATGCAATTCTAAATATATTTAAAGAGTGATGTTGATGACAAAGACGGTGCTGCACTGATGAAATCTCAGAGGTAAGCTCAGGAAAGGATTCTTTCTGGTCACAGCACGAAAGAATCCACATGGCTGAGGCCCGGGCCAGGCTTAAATGGAAGGAAATATTTATCACAGTGCAGATACAAGTTATGAAGTGCATTATGTACAAAGCATTTATGTACAAGGCATTTCCAAAAACCCAAAGATAGGCACAAGGCAGCAGAACTGAGCATGGCTCCCTAAGCGATGCTGGCATTAGTAAGATCCTGCTGTAGCTCTGAAATACAAATACATATAGGGAAATGGGATACGGAATAGCTCCATTATCTTATGGCTCATTTAATATTGCGTATCTTTGGTGAATGGGAAGCGCGAGCGGCAGAAGCTGGTGGCCCGTTTAACTGTATGATGGTGAGTCCTGGGACCTTCTTTCCTTCTGATCCTCACCACCCCACCTGGTGCCTGGCAGGTCCCGTGGTGGTGGCCAAAGGGCTGCTCCTGCTTACAGCGCTCCTCAGCCAGAGCTCAGCCGGACACAGCCTCCCCTGGGGGGGCTACAGGGAATTGCCTGCTGGCTTGGTACCAGGAAGAATGCCAGAAGTCTTATAGGGGTGGCTTTGCACCTCTAGATAACACGCAGGCAACGGGGCTGTGCTCTTTCTCATGCTTGCATTCGATGTCACAGTGAGCCCACACTGTCACATCAGTAAGCCTAATGGGGTGTTTCACAGCTGGGCCCCTACAGCATCCCTGGTACTTTTGTACTTGATGCCAAAGGGCAGAAGGACTGCCAAGGGAAGAATAAATATTTAGGGATCAGTGGATGGGGCAGAAACAGGGTGCAGCAGGACAGAAGATGAAGCAGATGAACCTTAAGACAATCTGGAAAATAAAAATCGGGAAAAGGTTGAGATTATTACTGGTTGCTCTGTCAGTAAAGCTACTTTGAGGCTGATGCTGTACATACCCTTAAAAAAAAAAACAACAACCAATATTTATATGCAATGACTTTCCCCAAAATTTTAGTAGAAAGTAGAGCAACAAATATGACAGGGAACTGTGATTATATTTTCCCCATGTTTACTCTGTCCAAATCCTAAGGAGGGAGAAAAAAAACTTTAAAAATAAAAGTCAGCGTTAACCCATGACCTGAAAGCTGTACTTTCATGCTATACTACAGCAGGTGGGTTTTAATCATCAGAGAAACTATATATATATATACGAGCCCCCATGCAGCAAAGTTAGCTTGTGGGGCCAATAGGTGTTAAGTTAGAACATTTTGGGGGAAAAAAAAACCAAAATACCCAATTGACAGCTTGGGAGCAGCCGAAATTTAGCAAATAGTTTTAAAGAAGCTTCAAAAGGTGCTCTTAACAGTGATACCTGTAGGGCCAGGCCATGCTAGTAACCTGAGAGATAAGATCACCCTTAACCTTCCTGATTAGAGACAGCGGTTTGAAGTGGGTCTTTGTCCTCCCAGCAGGATCATACAAGTAACCCATGTGCTATGGAGCTTCTCTTTTGCCAGAACAGTTCAATTTTAGAGGAAATGGGAAACACTTGTGCCTGTAGTTGGCCAGAGAGCTAATCAGCAGGTCATGGCCCAGGGAGGCCCAGCTGCCAGTCAGTCCCCGCTCTGGTCAATAGTAACTGTTTTATACAAATTGGAAGCACGTTGACCAGTTGATACTGAAATGAACTTCCTTTACACTATCCTGTGCGCAATCTGTTCTGCAGGAGGTGATAGGAGGGATTTGAAACAGGTTTCCCAAGTCCGTATGGAACTCTTAAAGGAAGGGAAGATTAGATTTTCCTTTTCTTTGGAATTCTTCCCTCATTTTGGCCAAACTTACTCAACAAAATCAACTCAGATCTGGAAATCAGATTGATTATAATTAAACCAAATTTTCAGGGAACAAGGTATTTCTTAAATATTATAAACCATTTTCATGCAAAAGAAGAGAGAAAGTTAGATAAAATAATTAAAAGTTGACTAGAAATCCAGAATACTTATATTTCTTCACCCAGGCTTGTTCTGTAACCTCCTGCAGTGGACCCTTCTTGCTGTGGCTCACAGAGGTATGACCACCAGCTGAACTACATTTGAAATTTGGATACTCAGCTCGGGGTCTCCACAGGCCGTCGAACACTACATGCCGGAGCTGTGCTGCTATGCTCTCTTCCCGGAATGCTGCCCTGCCTGGGAAGAGAAGTCAGGCAGCTCCCAGCTAAGTTCATTTGATGCACACTCCCGCAGAGTATTGTTCTTCGAGCCTGGCCTGGCATAGTGGAAAGAAGAACGATAAAACCTCATACAGCTGCTGCACAATGGAAGTGTTCGATTTTAAAACAGGTATCAGCTTTAATGTGTTGCTCCTCTAACAAGTCTACAGGGAAGCAGTCAATAGCGGCATTTTCTGTTGTTCTTCCTTTACCAATTTTCTCCTGTATTTCCTGTCTCCAAGAGCTAATGAAAGGACATACCAGGATGTCTAATAAAGTGTTAACAAATGAGTCTTTCTGATGTTTTTCGAGGTCTTGGATAATAAACACCAACCAGAGGTCTCACATGAGTTATCTACCAGCCATTGGGTACAGCGAGGACTCCTGGGATAGTGGGAATTGAGTGCGCACCGTGACAGCCTATGCAGAAGCACAGCGTGGTCCCCCCATGGCCCACCACAGTCGTTGCACAATTACCTTTATTTGCCATATGCTCCTGTGAAAGGAAAGTTAGCTAGAGACCTTTTTACTGTAATTCTCACTGACTTTTGGTGGTTTATATAAGACAAAATAAGATTCTGTAATATGCTGACCCTTTTCACATAACAACTCACGACCTGGTTATCTTCTTCTGTTGACAGTTCAGGGTCTGACTGTGTTGGGAAGAAATGACAATCCTTAGCCGGACTGGACATTTAGGGTGTGGGGTACTGTGCTTATTTCTGCTTGGACTCTGTTTCAGTTTTGCATGTGTAAGAAAACCAGTGCCCATTTGGCTGCCTTGCAGGAGAACTTTTTTGGGTTGGGTGAAAAGGCTGAAAGGCACCTTTCATCCCCCTGTGAGAGAAGAAGCAGAGAGGATACCTGAGTGTAATTTAGTGAGGAAAGCCACGTTCTTCCTCCAGCTCCCAGCAGACCCCAAACCCCGATGAAGTCTGAAACAAAGCCAGGGATCTTGGCAAAAATTATTTTTTTGAAAGTGCCTGCAATGTTGGGAACTTCTTTGACTGTCTGAAGAAATCTGGTGAGTTTTGCCATAATACTGCAGGCTCACATAGGACTTTGGAAGGAAAATGCACCCAATCTCTGGCTACCACGAACGGCTTGGGCCCTGTGACAGCAGGTCTGTTCTGGGTCCTGGGCTGCTTCGGGGGATTGTGGCCACGAGCTCGTGAGCCAGTTACTGCCCTGCCTCTGTCCTATGTCCTCCATTTCAGCACTTGACTGCAACTTGGAATAATGGTCCACTTTCCATCCTTTTTAGTGTACCTTTATTTTATACCACTTCTAAAGAAATGCTGGTTATTTCTCCTTTTGCCATTAGGGAAACCTGGAGTTGCTTTCTCTTTCCTTAACTAGCATTCCTTTGAAACCTCTCTTACTTCTCTTCCAGCTTTCTCTTCCTATTAACATAATGTGTGTCTTTCCATCTCAACTGCCATTTTAGTCTGTAAAGTGACTGTGAAATTGCTTTTATCTGTAATGTTCTCCCTGTAAGAGTTCGGTTGGATCTTATTTTAGTGACAAAACCAAGCTCCTCCTGCTACAGCTGCCAAATTAACATGGCTAAGAAAAAAAACAAAGTAGAGTCTGTTTCTTCATTGATATCTTGAAAAGAAACCTGCTTCTGTAAAGCCTATCCATTTTGTTCATGCTTATGCATTTCCAGAGCTTGTTCCTGTAAATAAGAAATGACACAGGTCCTGTTTTCAGTTGTCTACAGCTCCGAAAGCTGTCAATAGACCTGGATGGACAAAACTTGTCATCTTGGTGCTTATGAGCTTACAGAAGAAAACTAGTTTTTGGATCGCTGACTGAATCTGCGATCAGTTTAATGACCGGAGGCACAAAAAAAGCAAGCTACTTATTTGTATGCTGGGCAGGCTCAGTTCCAAAGCGTTGAAATCTTCAGTGTCATTTTGGTACTAGTTTTCCGTTAAGACACCAATGTTTATAAAAGTCTGGGAAGTTAAATCCAATAGCTTTTTACTAATTTTGGTGAGGCCTTCACTTTTCCAATAGGATGCAGAATAGGACCCCTGAAGCCTCATGTGGCATTAGTGAAGGTAGGGCTGCTGCAGGGTGCTGGGGGTCACAGAGCCCCTGTGGGCACCACGTATCTCCCACCCACTGCCCTCTGAAAAGGGATACCCCCTTGCCTTGTCAGATGTATAACAGATGGGCTTTATTGAAATTAATGTACAAAGGGATAAAACTGGGCACTGTCTTTTCCTTATACAACTGTCACTGTAAGTGTGTTTGATAGGTTTTTCCTGATACTGTTAGCTTGACCCATTTTTTTGCATGACCCCAGCTTTGCAAGGTACGTCACTTTATCTTGCAGAGAGTAAAATAAATTATTCCATTTTAATTTGCTAAATTTAGTATAAAATATGGTTTAGCTGCATGTTTTAGTTTTGAAATCCCTTTTAACAACTGAGCAATAGACAGTACTGTTTCTTTTTATTTTTTTTTAATTGTTCACTCCTGATTTAACTCATTAAGATTTATAGAGTTAGTATACTGTCTGTTGGTGCTGGTATTTTCTTGGTTTACTGTCTCTTTGTAACAGGGATCCAACTTTCAAACTTAATTTGCCTTCTCAGCTTTCACCATAAGCAGTGATGTTCCATGGTGTGTTTTTAGTGATGTCGCAGAAGACTGAATCATAGAAAAAGGGATTCAGAAGGATCTCAAGACATCACTCATCCCTACTTTGAGGAAGGATCAACTGCATTTCTGTCATGACTCACAGATATTTGCCAAACATATTTAGTTTTGAAAGTGTCCAGTAGTGAATCTCCCAGGGCTTGTCTGGTAATAACTCCAGTGCTTCACTATATTTTAGGGTTTCTCATTAGAGTTTCCTTCTTATATCCAGTCTGAATTCCCTTTTAACAATTAAGCCCACCCATTCTTGCCTTCAATGCTGTATGCACAGAGAGAAAATCCTTTTTCCCTTCCTCTGAAACATTTATTTTTCAACATACTTGAATACTGTCTTATTCCCTCAGACTCTTTCTCTGTACACTGAACATCTCTTCATTCAGCCTTTCTCAGAGATCACATTTTCTGGTCCTCTGATCATTCTTACATCTCCCCTCTGCAGTCTCTCTGCTTTCGTGCTGGCTTTCTGGAAGCAGAGTGCTCTGAGCTTTATTTGTAATAAAGCTGAGCTAGCATGGTACTGGTTTCAATCATTTTAGGTAGACAGCAGTACCAGAAGGAAACCCAGTAATATCTCCCTAAGAAAAGCAAATAAGGAATGAAAGGATATGTTTTGTTGTAGAAGCCAAACAAGCAAGGAACCAAAGAAATAGTTGTTTTCCAAAGGAATTCAATATTAAAAAAAAAAGAAAAAAAAGAAAAATCCCATCTACAAAATGCAGTGAATAAAATATAGCTAATATTTCTAGACTATGAGGCAGTTTGTATAAACTTGGCTGAAAAAATCTGCAGTAAGGAGTTTTAATGATATGAGGGAAATAGAATGTGTAAGCAATTTAAGAGAAAAAGAAATCTCCTAAGTGGGGGAATGGAGTCTATGCTGCATTGGCGGGGGGTGGTATACTTCAGTGAGAGAAAGAGAGAGAGAGAAATTGCATTTCTGTTGGTAAGTCTTAATGAAATTGAACTATTTATAGCAAGACAGTTGCTATAACAGTTCAGTTGCCAAAATTTTAAGGAAAGACCCTAGGTCATAATAAATGATGACACAACTAGCATCTGAAATAAAGAGTTTATTTCACAGGGGAGGAGACAAAGAATGTGTTAATTCATACAGCACATGCCTACTGTCATTCTTCCAGATGGAGAATACGGATATGTTTATATGGATTTTTTTTTTTTTGAGACACTTTTAGATTAGCAAGGGCTTGCTTTCACCAAGATGAAATGTCCATCACCAGGGCCAGGGTGGTTCACCTAGCCTGGACAGCACATGTTGCCGCAGTGCTGGGATTCCCTGGCAAGGGTCCGGCTGCCCAAGGGCGGTAGGAGTCCAGATGAGGGTGCCAGGCTCCCTGCCGCTCTCCCTGCCTCTACCCTGGAGACTCTTATACAACATCTCTTGCCTGTTTCTCCTTGAATAAAATAAGAAGAACATATTTGGAGTTTGTGTCATGCCTTGAGTTCTGTGAATGACAAACACTTTCTTCAACAGGGTGTTTGTAGTTCTAAAACTATTTCTCAGGCACACTGTTGGGGTAAATATGCCTTTCCAACATGAGGATTACATATGCATTTGTCCTGAAGCTGCACTAAAAGTGTAACTTAACTAATCCATTCCACACCCTGCCCCCCAAACACTAAAATGTCCCATGAAGGGACAGGAAAGTCCTCGAAAGTTGTAGTTCAGTCTGTGGCCCTGCAGGCATTCATCTGCTTCACCGTCAGTCAGGTTACTGAGGCTCAAGAGGGTTTCTTGTATTTATTCCCCTCTTTTACCTATCCTCTTCCCTTTGAATTATCCTACTGGACTCTTGAATTATCCTACAAATCTCTGCTGGGCTCTGGTATCTCAAGAGTAATCCAGGCAATTAGTTGCTGTCCTACAGAGCTAACTGCTGATGCAAACCAGTTATCATCCATGAAGAAAGCAAGAAAAGTGCTAAAAAGAGAAATGCTGAAGCCTAAAACTGATACAAAATGAATGAGAAAAGGCAAGACTGGACAAGGCTGTCTTTACTCCCCCATTTGTGTTTTACTCCCCCATATGTTGCTTATGCAACATGTAACATTCCTTGCTGCCAGCAACAGACTAAGCCATCAAACATAACTCACTGTCTGGCCATCACATCTGTAACCTGTGTCATATGATATTATGTAAAAAGTAGGCGAAGCGAAAGGGAGTGTTACTGCAGTGTAATACCAAAATATTATTTCTATGGAACCTAGTGCAGCAGGGTAGATGTGTTTTAAGAAGCCACAAAAGAGGAGAGAGATTGTTTTCAAGGTGTTAATTTAAATAAACGAAACTCTGATTTTGTCATCCTGAACCTCAGGGTAAAACAGATTCAGGTTTGAATATTTCTTTCAAAAATCTGCTGCCAGGAAAACAAGATCAAATCCAGGACTTTGCTGGGGAAATGAATGGCAGAATTCCTGCTGGCCTTGATAGCACAAGAGTCTGGCTTCTGCTCAGGATGCAGCAAGGGGACTGGTTCGCTTCCCTGGAAAATGGAGGTGCCTTTCCTTGCCCCACTCAGAAGAAGGTTGTGTTGGGGTGAATTAATAGTTCTGAGTGGTTTTTGAAACGTTCGGACTGCATTTGCTCATGCTTCAGTGGGAAGCTGGATTAGTTTGGGGGTTTTGCCAATGATAGCTGGTCTTTCACCATTAATGTCTCAGACTAATATATCGGAGTTTCATAATTCTGGCTCTCATCCCTTTATGTGTAGAATAAGTTTTCGGATAATGTGTCTCTTCATGTAAATCTGCAAGATATAGTAAGTGAAGGTAGAGGGAAAGGCCAGCAGGAGTGGGGACAGGCTGTGAGAAAAGGTTAGTGACAAGGGGCTTCCTGGAGAGGATGAAGGGGGAGGAAAGCACAGATGGAGGATGGAGGATGCTCAGGGTAAGTTCTTTGAGACCCAGCCTCCTGCTGAACCACAGGTTTTGATTTTTGGTTTAGGGACAACCTCTTCTAACGTGCATTACCAGAAGATAGCAAAGGATCCAGTTCACTTAAAAGACTACTACTGTGGTAGCAGTGTGGCACTACTGTGGTAATGCAAGAGTTAATAATTGATTACACAAATCCTCAGCAACTGAAACAAACAAGAGGCCAATAGAAACTATCTGTCTCTGCTGGGTCCAGGAAACCATTATTTTGGCAGGAAGAATGAGAGGGCAGATAATGGAATTGCCCATGCTCCAGGGTGCAAACACAAATCCTCACACATTGCATGCAACAAACTCTCTGACAAAGTTTGTAAGCTCGTTCCAAATGAATTTCATCTAGATAAAAGACGCTCTTCTAAATTTCACATCCTTCACATACACCACAAATGCAGTTGGTGCTATGGACAGGATTTAATGGCCTAATCTATAGTATTATCATTTCACCTTCTTCCTTCAGGGAAGATGCAAGATAATCACAAAGTCCTGGTCCATTTGCATTTTCTGGGTCACTCTGCAGAAGCCCCTTGGGCTGGGCAGGCTGATCCAGGTTCTCTCTCCTGTGGTAACACCTCTTTTTTTGTTGAGAGACTGTATGAGCATCACAGTTCCTAGTGTGTTGAGCTGAGGCTCTCCCTCGTCACTGGAGAGATGAAAGCCACACAGACAAGATGTTCTGGCAGGATGCCATCCTCTAGAGACATCTAGAGCAGTCTAGGTCCCCCAGAGGCAGCAACAAGCAGGTAGCAGTCTGTAATACCCCCCACTTGAAACACAGAGCCCCGCCTCATTTTTAAATAGATGTGAGCAACTTCAGAGGATCTTGTATATTAAATGGCGTTGGCGGATCATGGGTTGGAAGTAGCTTCTGTAGTGGCTGAAAGGGTCTCTTCAGAGGCAGCAATGCAGTCAGGCTGCTGGGAAGCCTCGTGCTGTGTTTTTGTTGACTCCTGTATATTTTTATGTGGGAAAGACTGTTAACTCTGATGAAAGTGTTGCCCCAAACATGGTAAAAGCTCATGACTGTCACAGAGAATGCAACTGCTTCATAAAATGTAGGTTGATGGAAGAGCTTGCGATCGTGGGGGCCTGGACTGTGGTACAGGCAGTCCTTGCCCCTTTGTTTTCATAAGAAGGAGCACAGTTACACAGTGAACGCCCTCACTCCACGCTCAGCTAGAGGGGAAAAGCCTTTGAAGTATCCCAGTCTGATCTCTGCAGGACAGCTGGGGCGGGGGGGGAGGGCGCGCTCTGAGAGCTCAGTCCCAGAGACACCCTTTGGGGTCAGGTTGTTCTCTCCTTAAAAAGGAGGGTACCTCAATTCCGATACAACTAAAGATCCCTGTTAAAAATATGTGCAGAAACTGAGCTCAGTATTTTACCCAGAGATCCTCGAAGTATCCCTAGGTCATAAAGCAAACACTCAGTTGATATTTATTGTGTTTTCCCCCTATATTGCTTTGCTATTTCAGGTGTGCTGGCATACTCTACTCTAATTTCACTTCTCCCCTTATGACTCATCTACGATGAAGACACTGTTGTATTTGCAAGGAGAGAAGCAGTTCCATAGCGAAAAAGGCCTTGCCAAGTGAGGCAGGAGGGAAAACAATAACTCAACACTTCTTGTCTATCATTCACCTGCCTTCCTACAATGCAAGCAATTTAATGAATATCAATTTGTATCATTGCTATTAAAACTTTCCAGTTTAAAGGGCGAAGTTCTTTCTCCTACTGAGATTTCTCTCTTATGGGAAGTTTGATGCCAAGGTTTAGTTCTGTTTCTGCCTCAGATTCAAACTCATACCCAAAGCTGCCAGATAGCTTCAGATCCAACCACTAGCTGAAGATCTTCATTGGTCCCTAATAATTTTTGTCCCGGCAGAATACCATTGTAAGCACTAAAAATTTTGCTGAATAAATAGAGAAATAAAAGCTACAGCTGCTTAGCATACATTAAGTCTAGGTTCTATAATGAAGGGCATAATAAAAGTCAAGGTAAGAGGTAAGAAAAACAGATGGTTAAAACCCAGGAAGCAACAGAGCTCCAAGTCAGAAGTTACGCTGATGTGGAATTTTAAGCAGGATTAACATCAGGCTTAATCATTATTAATGCAATACTTAGTTTCCATTTTCCATTCCTGTCCAGACTTGCATTTGGTAAAATACTCTTGAGAAATAAGCACTGTTATCCTTATTTTGTAGAGAGATTAAGCTTTTAAGCCTTTTCTACAAAAGCTGTTGCAATGGCTGAGGCTAGAAACTTTAGGCTGCCGTATCTACCTCTTCACCATTGAACTGCTCTCATTCTGCAGATGTCCTCAGAAATCTGCAATCCTTCCTGTCAGCAGCCTCTTGTGTAGGAGGTGGACAACCGCTGAGGCAGGTGAAGGCACCAGAATGGTGCCGCAGACCTGAACACGTACTGTGAGCCTGTGAAAGCTTTGCCCTCTGCTCTTCAGCCAACTCCCCGCCCGACTTGCAGGGCCTCACGCTGCCAGCCAGCCCCGCGCCGCTCCGCCTCGCGCATCACAAGAAGACTGAATCAAACAACTAAGGTCTATGGTTACTATTTTCACCAAATAGATGAACTGCGTACTGCTCTGTATATCATCCACAAGTGGCACATCATGGAAGAGTCACTACCAAGGTCCCAAAATATATATCCCTTGGCAGCTCTCCTCTACCAGGCGAGGCCACTTAAAGGCTGCTTTCAGCACTCACACTAACACTTCTCTGTGGGTGGCAGGAGCAACGTGCCAGCTCAGCAGCTGCTGCTTGTCCCAACTTTCAGGACACCTCTAACCATTATGAGGCTGTAGCTGGAAATCCCAAAGCTGTCTTTCAGTTCCATTTTCACAGCCCACAACCGACATTGTGGAAATCTCCGAATCCCAAGCAACATTAAAATACCTTCACCTTCTCTAACAGGGGATGAAAATACAGACTGAAATGTTCTCTTTTTAAATATATTGTAGCTTTTTCGAATACTGCTTAGCAAGCAGAAATGAAATTACTACCTTGGCTTCATCATCAAGGCCATAGTGCAGTTCTTCCCTCATGATCAGATGTTTGTGGAGCACTAGTTGCATCAGTAGTTCATGATCACGCTGCACAGTCGTGTGTTCTCCTGGGCTACTGTAGTAAACATAATATGTAGACTTAAGCCACATTTTATGTCTTTTTAGTGCTGCATATGAGTGCCAGCCCTTGAATTTGAAGCGGGACGTTTGAAGTTGGATTTTACAGGGAATCAGGCTTTCCTTTGGTACCTGGAAACTACTCTGGGAAAATAACTATTGCCACTCCAAAAGCACCCTGAAGTCATCCAAATTGAAAGCGGGGTGACAGTGGAACCTCAGACTGCAGGTCATTATGTGAATTGCCAGTGATTTGATGAATTTTCCTTCCACAGGAACATCAATATAAGAAAAATTGTGAAAGTTTATGTTTATGAAATATGAAAATTTCATATGAAATTTGAATAGATGTTTATATTCATGAAATGTGCTTATATTCATACAATGAGGACATTTCTGTTATGCTTTAAAATCTTGGGTTATCTCAAAAATGTTACTTTACATTAAATTATTCAGCTTTTTTACTCGCTGATTCAAAGCCTTTTGTCTTATTTGATTATTGAAACAACTTTACAGTTGCAACACATAGTTGCTCAGGGACTCCTTTCTCTGCTGCATCTGATGTTTTAAGACTTTCCCTCAGATTTATATGCTTCATACCCTATCATCACTCTGCGTCTTCGCTGTCTTTTGACACTGAAAGCCAGTTGCCACGACTAACTAGTTTCTTCAAATGCCCCCTGCTAAAATTTTCATATTCCAGCTTGTGTGATCTTCTCCATCCAGGCCCTCATGTTTGGAGGAGCTCTCTAAAATCATCTGCAGTGGGGCAATGTTGAGTCTTTCAGGTTCCTGATGCAACACATCTTTGTAGGAAGGCCTGCCAAAACCTATGTGAACTGTAAATTGTGATCATGGGACCTTTGCCAGGAGTATTTACTTACAATGTGTTTGTTTCCCCTGTATCTGTCTGTTTTCCGTCTGCTTCACTTCTCTGAGTAGAGCCTGGCATTTCCACCTGTGTGTATAGTCCTTAACCCAGTGGGGTTTCAGTTCATGACCAGCGGAGTTATATGGCTGTGTGCTGCACTACTACAAATAGCAAATGATACTTGCTGTTTAAACATCCTGGCAAGCAAGACCAAACATTTCTCGGGCCAGGATCTGTCTTTTGTGCAGCACCTAAAATCACTTGCTTTTGAAAGATGATCAGAAACCTTGGAGTAAAATATTTTATCTGTCATTAATATCAATGCAGCAGTTTAAATGGTCAATATCTGTATTAGTTTACCTGAAAGAGTGAAGTTTCTGCTCTGACTACTTGTTTTGTCACTCTTGGTTCTTTTCTTTCTGCCTCCTTCATCCCATCCATGCTTTCTGAGCCCCTTCTGCATAAAATTGCAGTGGGAGGAACAGCCTGGAGTACCTGTTAGCTGGTTCCACAGAGCTCCTGCCAGTTTTCCTTCTCAGAGTTAGAACTGGTTATTGCACCAGTTTTGTTTTCTTTTGGGGGATATTTTGAGATATTTTTTTCTTTCATTCCTGCATGGGGAAAAGTATTTGAATACAAACTGGAGCTGTCTATACTGTGCATGGGAGAAGAAGAAAAGGTGAAGGAAACAAGAGGCATAAATCCAGCTCCTTGCTGCTGACCTCGAGGGGAGTGGAGAGGCTCCACTGGACATGAAGGCAGTGTCTTTCCTTCCTAAGTGCCCAGTGGCCCTCAGCAAGCTCACAGTTCAGCGGCTATAACTCACTCCAGCAGCTTCTCTCGTTGGCAGATGCAGATCGCTGCTAATGAGATGGCTGGCAATATTTGGCAACTGCCGGTGGCAGTGGTTCCAGAGGCAGCTTGCTAGATTTGGCATGCCCGCAGCATCGGCAAAATCACAATTGATCCCGTTGCATTCCCACGGATATTCTGAACACACATTTCTGTGTTTTTCTGCTGGGGTGTGGCATGATATCCTACTTCGAGCACGGAGTGTTTCTGTCGTTGTTCTTCATTTTTCTTTACATCATGTTATATCCAGCGATGAGCCCGGTCCTTTAAGGTGCTGCTAAGCACACCCACCCTGCTATGTACATTCCCAGGGGGGAGGAGAGGACAGAAGTTCAGTTGTTTCCTGAGTAAGGCCCAAGTTCAACGCTGGCTGATGTACCAGGCTCTCAAAGCCCGTGGCGCTAAGACTTGACATGGGTAAGGCCTGGTTTTGTCTTTACCTCGGATATTTGTTCAAGAGCAATGATTTATGGCAGTGAGCCGAAACATGAACCTGGCTGGCAGTGAAATTAAAGTAGGGGTAGGTTGGTTTAGCAAAATCAGATCTCTTGCCTGTCAACGTAGCTACACTGGCTTGTGGTTGTGGGCAATAGCCCCAGGTCATTTTGGCCCAGGAAATAGCTTTGTTTTCACATTTGTTTGTGAGCTCTCTGTCTGAACAATAGAACTGTGCTCTAAAGGACTGGGATGATGACACTTTTTGGAGCAAGGGAGGTGGGGAGATATTTCATAAACATGCACACTTACTTTTTGTCTTACCCCGCTGTTGCAGTCCCTGATCAGCTTTGGCCGGGAGATAGCTGACCAGCAAGAGGTAAAGCTGGGTCACTTTGAGACTCAGCTTCCCATGGCGGGATGCCACATTTAGCAAGCTTGGAATTCAATGCATGGAGGGAAGTCCACACCTTGTTTAGGCCATCTGGAGCACGGGGCCTTTGCTGGGCTAATTTAGACAAGAAATATTGCTGCAGCAAAGGGAGTTTACATCACTTGGTCCTAGAACAGCCACGTGTTCTGTTCCCAAAGTGTTGGATGGTGACTATACATGCGCACATGTTACCGACGTGCTTGGCATCCTTCAGTATGGACAAAACGTTGCAGAGCGTGGTACTTTCCGGGCTTTGTACTTCCTAGATTGAAAAGGGTCTGGGCTGCTCTCCATGGCTGGGAAAGATGCAAAATACGACCGGTCCACCTGCAGTTTGTATTTGCTAAGTTTTGGAGTGTGTTTTATTCATTTGTGTATAAATGGCAGAATGCCCATATTCCACTGAAAAGCTTTGGAAATAGCTTATAAGGTTGTCCCTCAAGAAGCCGGTAAAGGTAGATCCAATTTAGGGAAATATCACGTCAGCTTTCCATAGCAGATAAGCAATTTCAGTTTTTGTTTGTTTTCTTCAGACACTAAGTTCTCAAGGTGATCGGAGTGAAGAGATCTTGATCCTATTCAGCTCTTCAGGAGTTGTTAAAACTCCTTGAAATCGGTAGAAGATAGTGCAACAGTGCATGTGTGGGAGTACTGAAACGAGTAGCTAGCAAAAGAAACCTTCTGCCCTTGCTTTGCTCCAAAGTCTGGATCTACTTTCCTGACCTGATAAAGGGAAGCCACCACACAGCACAAACACCACAATCCAGACATTTTCCATGGCGTTTCTACTGCAGTTTCTGCTCTGCAGGCCAAGGACAGCCACAGCATTTTGTACAGGACAGCCCTGGCAGCCTTAGCTGTGTCCTTCGACTATAAACTGGCCCTTCACATCTTTACAGCAGGGCGATGTTGCAAGGGGCTGTGGCAGTGCTAGTGCATGGGAGCCATGGGCTGCACCTCTGGTTTATTCCTCGTAGGAAGAGCGCTGCCTTTCCCAGAGCTCTTGCCTCGCCACCCAGCTGCAGGACTAGTAGGATGTCCATTGCCACACACAGGCAACTGAGCCCTGCATGCACTATCTTTTCCTGGTTCTCCCTGTTGTTACCATACTCCGGGTTTGCTGATTCCATCCAGATTCATCTTGTTCCCTGCACCAGAAAGGCTCTGTGGAAAAAGTAAGTAAAGACATAATTAGAAAGCCTTAACATCAGGGTCTTAGAGATAGTTTTGGACAAAAGTAGCAAATAAGATAAATACAAAAACATATTTTTATTTGCACTTAACAATGACATGACTTTTTAGCTATTTTCTATACCTGTCACCTACATTCTTCTGGCATGTCCTAGCTTCAAAAACTGGGGCTTCAGACATTTCAAGGCTTCCAGATGGCTCCCTAAGTTTTATATGACTCTACCTACCCCCTCTGACATTTCCTTCTAGTTAAGATTTGAGTACAAATGGAAATATTCCAGATGGCTTTAGCTGGAGCCAAGTGCCTTCAGTACTTCAGAGCTGCCTAGACAGCCCACTAACTAATTGTCCCTTCTCAGTCTGTTCATGGTAAATTCCTCAGACTTCTTTTGGGTTTACAAAAAATGTTCTTCTGTGATATACAATATCAGTAAGTTATACTTTGTTCAGCGACCTCCATATCCCAGGTTTCTTTAAAAGACTACATATGATCTTTAAGGTCTCTTCCAACTCAAACCATTCTATGATTCTATGATATAACTCCTTTAATAATAGCATGAATGGGAGCTGCAGTAACGGATTTGCTTTGCCCAAACACGTCTGGCAGTCTCCTCCTCCTCCCCTCAAAAACCTCGTGGTTCTAGTGTGGCATGTAGTTTTATAAGAATTATAGATAGTGCTCAGGTAACCCAAGGTATATTTCCAAGATCTTCAAGTCTGCCTTCTCTTAGTGAATAATGATGCAATCTGAATAGGATTAATTATTGGAAAAGCAAATCTGGAGACACAGATTTAGATGATTTACATTGAGGACTACCTAAGATTTTAATTCACTTTACTTTTGCTACTAGCAGCAGTGTTTCCTATCTCTTTTCATGTTTCCACCTCTTTTCATGGAATTCTTAAGTATGAACATAATGAAATGAGCACAATGGTCTGCAAAATTCTAAAACTAACATCTTCCTAGCAAAAGAAGCTAATTCCCAAGCAAGGAAAGTAACCAAATGCTTCAAATCCTTTATTCCCTGCTGCTACCTAAGGAGTGCAGAGTGGCTTGCCTCATTAGACTTCAAAGCATGACACAGAGTATAGGAGATAAAAATATCAGCAAGAAAAGCTTTACTAATGGCATGTTTTTCATGTTTAAAAAACAGTTTTGTATTCTACAAGAGATTTAATCAAGAGAGAGTACCAAGGTTCATGCAATTAGAAATCAGCATTCAATTTGTCTGCTATAAGAAAGAGACCTCTGTCTAGTCAGGGCTTTAAAAGTTGCTGTCTCACAGAACAACACAGAAAGGAGAGCAAACTCTTTTAGGGTTTGGACCTGAAAGTGCATAGAGCAGAAAACACTGCTGAAATGTCAGAAGGCAAAAATCAAAGTGTCTTACAACCTTTTACATGAAATTGACATATGCCTTTTTTACCCTACATAAAAAGGCTAACATAATTATGTCAA
The DNA here is from genome assembly GCA_013398815.1 of Ibidorhyncha struthersii. Taxonomy (NCBI): domain Eukaryota; kingdom Metazoa; phylum Chordata; class Aves; order Charadriiformes; family Charadriidae; genus Ibidorhyncha; species Ibidorhyncha struthersii. The sequence goes on along the minus strand of VZSZ01010967.1, from coordinate 66,889 downwards.
TGGTATTTGAATGCATGCTATTAGAGATAAAACATTAATCAGCTGCTTTTATTAAAGGTGCTGTTAGCATTTTGTTAATTAGATGTATTATTACACGAAGCTGATTGTACCACTTCATATTACTGGAGAAAAATCCTGAGATAGGTGTAAGAAGCTGTACACAGGCTGGCAAAAGAGGACGAAGGCAAAGGTGAGAAAAAAATGAAGCTGATGAAAAAGAGTGAGGAAAACCACGTTCACTAGTTTGTGCTGGCTTCCAGAAGAATATAATCTCTGAATCCTAAATCTTCCTATTTCCTGTGAACAGATTTCTGTATTAGTATGCTTCTGTCCCTACTAGAGCTGTTTTTCTGAGTAAGTAACAATGCTGCTAGCTGTTACACCATTGCTATCTTGTGCAGCTCAAGTGGCAGATCTCTGTGTGGTGGATCAAAAATTTCCAGTCCTGGTGATGACCTTCCTAAGTGTACGTACAATTCCACTTGAGAGAGCTTCTGTTTTGAATTTGCTGTTTCTTTAGTTCAGGTGATTATACTGATATTCATAGAAATAGGCAATGACTACCAAAAAGCAGTGTTACAAATGGTATTAAGCTGGCAAAGTCCACTACTTAAAAGTTAAGAAATGTTGAGAAATTAAAAAACACAGTGACACTGATGCTGTATTACAGCTCACACCACATTACAAATGTATCCGGCAGTAGTGGAACTTAAAAGCTGTTTTGCATGAATCCCAGCACAAGAAGATCTAAATTCCCAAGGAAATTTAGCTAAAGGCTTGTGAAGTTGTCTGGCATCCTAATTCTCCTACTGACCTCTGGACTTGGACTACTAGACCTTTTCCCAGACTTGGTGCCACTGCACCTTTTATTGTACCGGGGACTTTGATTGTAAAGTGGAAGAAAGGTTACTAAATAAATAAAGGGAATCTACTCTATTACTTGAAGAGAGAGAGTCTCCCAGCACAGCTCTGTGGAGCTTTATGTAAAAGCCTTGCAAGTGAACTAGAAGTCAGTCTTGAACTGTGCCTCTGGCAATGGGAGCAGAGGGAAAAACAACTCTTGACCTGATTTTCTCTCCCTCTCCTGTTACCTTACAGCCATGCAGAAGCCAGGTAGACTGTGAGTGTCTGCAGGCTAGGCGGGAAAGGAGTACTCATGTTGAGCCAAATGTTCTCAAAGCTTGACAACAGTCTTTGCCAGAAATTTTGCTTTTCTTATACAGGAACCAGGTGTGGCTTATGATACAGTGATAAAATCTTTGATTAGACAAAATGTGACGAAAGTTCTGCATACACTAGAATAAAGCTGAATAATCTCTGCCTCTGAAACAACCCAGTTCGCTGCCTAGGAGATAGGGAAAAGAGGAAAGGCTGTTACAGAAGGCAGCAGATGTTTTTCTTATCTATATATCCTTTAGATGGCCTCATTACAGTAGTGTCTGGGTATATTGTTCTTCTTCCTGAAGACTCTCAGGAGGTAAGGAAGTGATATTTTACCCATTTTCAAGGAGAACTAAGGCACAGAGGATAAACAACGTCTGTGGCATTGTCGGAGGCTGACCTCAGTTGCTCAGTTTCTGTTAATCTATCTATAGACTTTCCCTCAGTTCTGTTTCTGCTTCTTGTATGTGCAGCTCCATGCATGGTATTAAGGGTCTGCAAGGAGGTTGCCTTCTTTTATGTGTATAACTACATTTATGTTCCACTTTCTCCACGAAGCACAAACTGTTAAATTCTTTGTGGACTTTACTGTGCTTTCATCACTAGAGTGCTCCACCACCACTGAGGAAGGTCGACCCAGACTCCCAGAAGTGTCCTGGGTTTCAGTGCATGATCATGAGTAATTTGTGGCTGATTTCTCATAGACTTCATCTCCTCTCTCCAACTTCCATGTCATACCTTTGGGGTCTCAAGCAAACAACCAGAAAATAAGGAACATCATTTGTGGCTGCGAGTGAAAGTTTTAGCCTATGTCATATAAAGGGCATCTGAACCATTCAGAAGGATGTGGTCTTTGAATACAGGATTTGGGCAGAGTGTTGCTGTTCAAATCCCAAACTACAGTTCTGAAACTTCCTAATTCGGTTGCTCTCCAAACTTTCAGTGCCCAAATGTCATAGGGAATTTACACTAGAGGCTGAGGGTCACTGTGGGTTGTACTTCTATCTATTCCTCAGCTATGTCAAAGAGCAGTTACGTGACTTATTCCAGAGCTAGCCTAGCATCTATAAATGGGATTGTGGCAGTTAGCTAGTTTCTCTCACTAATTGGTGACTGGTAGACCTTCCTTCTCAGCAGCACGTGTGAAGTGTTGCCTCACAGCCAGGTAAACTGCCTAAGAAATTGGAGTCCAGAATTCTTTGTTGACCCAAGTGGTAGCAATTTAAAATTAAATGTTACCATTTTTCAGACCTACTGTGTACAGGGTAGTGGTGTTCCTGGGATGCGGGATAGTAGGAACATCTCCGAGGTTATGGGTTAGCCTTTATAGTTTCTAACCTCTTGTGTCATCTGAGCAGTCACCTCCATTGTGGGTTGCTGTTTCTTGCCCCCTTGAGTACATGAGCAAACAAGGTCAGATGACAGCAAGTGCCCAAATAATTATGTATTCCGCCACTCCCCAAAAATTTTGAATGTGAAACTGACAAAAAACAGGAGCACAAAGGTAATCAGCCGGAAACCCTGCCTGTGTTTTGAGAAAAACATTCGAGGTCTGTCTTGGCCAGCTTTAATTTAATTAGAGGGAGGATGCTGCTCCTGTTGTCTTTGGATGCCTTTTATAGCTGAGGTTGGGGTGAAGGAAGGTTAAAGGGTAAATAATGTAACAGTATTTCATCTTGACTTGAGATCTTAAAAAAATATTATTAGATGACCATCCTTCTGTGATAAGAATCTGTTCAAACAGTACTATTTGTTGAAATAATTTTGTCTGTTTTCACTGGGTCTGCTTTCTGAGGTAAGAATTTCAGAAAGCTTTAATATGAAGCACATAAACAGCAAAACGTTGAGTTGTTGTCTTTGGTACAATCCCAGATTTTATTTGTTTCTACATTAGCATTAAAAAAAATGGAAAACCAAGTTCCATCCAGGAAAGCATTCACTAATTTTACTCATAAATATTCAAAACATCTCTTTATATTAAATATTTAAAGTGTCTGAAGTGTAGTCACTGGAAGGGTTTCAACACCATTTTTAAAAGTCTCACACCATGGTAGAACTCTGTAACTAGTGGCAACTTGAACTGAGACTAAGCTACAACGCCCAGAGCCATTGTATTTCATATCTAGCACTCCTGGGACTGATGAGGTGCCTGCCCCAGCGCGTGACTTTCATTGACAGGATCAAAGTTTGCAGGGCAGTAAATGCTAGACTTCCCCATGCTGGCCCAGCTCTGACTGATGTTATTAGCTACAAATCAAAGTTGAGAGAGAAAGTGTGTAAAGATGGCAAATGCTTGATGGCATGCTTCTCCCTAAGCTAAATTAATATTGAACAACATGAAACTCATTGAATGAGTCAGCCAATGAGTCAGCAGAGTAGTTAGTGGCGAAAATGCAAGCCTACGGCTGATAGACATGATTTAGAATCTAAAATCTGCAATCTGTTTTCTTTATGAAACTTTAGAGATCTCAGGAAAACAGCTTAACATGATTGCCCAGGCTACCAAAAAACCTTCTCCTTTATCACATAAACAGTCCTCTGTGTGAATTGAACCATAAAAGTATATCCACAGAGAGCTCATCTACCGCTAGAAAAAGTTTACACTTGCTTTATTTCATTATATTTTTTTCTATGAGATAAGAATATCTAGGCTTGAGTGAAATGATCACACTGACACCAGCTAACGCAATTTGTACTGCTTGGCTTCTATTCAATATGAAATCCCAACAGGAACGTAAAACACAGAGAGGATTTATTTATTTTTTTAAAGGAAAGAGTAAAACACTGAAAAATATGATCAGCTGTCTTTAAAATGTGTTCTGTTAACAGTGCTCAGATAGGTTGTGCCAAATGCATCTTATTAAAGTCTAATTTTATAAAATGACAATACCTGGATATAGCAGTTAAATAATGAAAACCACGAAAATTTAAGATCAGTATTTTTTAAAGGGTTTTTTGAACAGATGTATACTTGTCCTAGGCTGTAATTTATGGTTACCTTATGCTGTTCAGACTTTTGGAGTTTAAAACTGCAACTTCACAAATGATGGAAAATGTTTTCAACCAAAAACAGAGTTCAGAACTTCTGCCAGTGTTGGGCCAAAATATTCTATAATTAATCACTGTCTAAAAGGAAAACCTCAAACCCAAAAATGTTTCAGCTGGGGAACGTGTGTGCGTAGGCAGGTGTTGGGAAGAGAAGAGGAAAGATCTCTATGTTTCTGTTTTTCTTCTTTTTCTTATAAAAGATATTGACATATGCTTTGTGAAATTTATCACAGAAATATACTCCTCAATGAGGAATGTCACTGAACAGTCTAAAGAACCGAAATGGGGGGGACGGGGCAGAGGGCGGGGGGGGAGAGTTGCACCACGGCACCCTGCTCTGAGCATGGTGGGTACACTAGACAATCACCGGAGGTCCTGACTGATCTCAGCTGCAATCTGTTTCTATGAAGTACTAATGGTCCTGGGTAGCAATTCTTCCTACACTAGCTCTAAGACCATCTAATGGTTCCTCCATTCAGCAGAGTAGTAGGTCCATTTCAAAGGCCTTGCTGTCTCACTATGCACGGTATAAACTAGAATGTCCCAAGAGACACAGTAGAGTTAAATATCATGCCTTCAATCCCTGCTAAAGCCAAAGTTCCATGGATTTTCTTTTACTGGAAAACCAATTTACTGTTTGTATTGGTGGAGCTCTCAGGGTATCATTATCAGGACCAGGTCATGACAGACAATGTTCAAATACAGAGCCAAAAGGGACTGCCCACCTCTAAAAAAGTGCAGCTCAAGCATAAACCAGAGAAATATGGATGAGAAATCCACGGAAAAAAAAAGCAGATACCAGTAAGCAGCATCAGGAACCTAACCATTATCAAATTTTTGTAGGCATTTAGGGAAGATTTCCTGAGCATGGGGGGAAAGAGATCAGCATGAAAGAAAGCACAGTAGTTCTTGTCTGAAAATGTAAAAAGTGGGTGTTGGTGGCCAGGAGATGGCCTGATATTTTAACTTTGCGGATGTGAATGATTGGATGAATGTATGAGAAGGTCAGTACAAGAACAAGACAAATACCAAGGGAAAAGAAGCAAATGATGTTGGATATGAAATTAACGTGAAATTAATATGAAACATGGGTTTATGCCAAAGGGAGAGAAATGTATAGGTGAAGAGGAAAATGGTGGTCATAGCTGATGAGGGGTGGTAGTGACCAGAAATGGGAGTTTGAGGCAGCTGTAGAAAGAAGTAGGAGAGAAGAGAGGCAGAAAAACATTTTTTTTCCTAAGTTTAAAAACTGATGTGGTAGTCGTGCTCCCAGAAGCATCCCTCTGGCAGTGGGAGAGCACTGCCCCAGCTTGCTGGACATGAGAGTGTGTAGCCACATCCCTGTGGGCTGTGCAGAACTCCCATGTCGGAAAAGGGAGAAAAGGCTGAGCCGGGAGCACGTCACATCTGGTCCTGCAGGTACATGGCATGTGGCTTTGGGTCTTTGTCCTTTCAGGGCAATATGAGGTGGGCTGTTTAAAAAGAACCAAGGAAATGCACTATCCATATATGTAAAATAGGCTCTATGCGAAAGAACACTCTTGACTGTATTTGTATTAATATTATGGTTCTACCTAAAATAATAGAGCTCCTGAGACATTGGTGCTGGTGGTAGGATAAATGGGAGTCACTGTATGAGCTGGTCTGCATGACTAACATTTTCTGAACTTGTCACAGGACGTTGTCACCTATCCTGTGCTGCTGTGTTTGTTGGTATCCCCATTGTACAGCTGAAGTGACTGGATTTGCCCGAGGGCACACAAGGAACTGGGCACGTGGGAGAGACACAAGTCCTCTCTGCTTCCCTGAACCAGAGCTTTGATGCCGGGTCAGTGTGTCACTTCAGCTGCAGCAGCAGGTCCCGAAACCTGGTTTCAGGGGTGTCTGAAATGTTACCCCGTTAATCATACTCCTTGCTTTTCTTCCCATGTCCTTGTTTCTTTAATGTTTTCCAGTAAGAGCTGTGGCACTTGCTGGCTCCTGCACGTGGTGGTGAGCATGCAGATCAAGCTTTATTTGGTTTTGGAGCAATTAGATCTTGCCACCATACTTTTTTCAGCAGGGTGTTGTCTCCTCCAGTGCTCCCCAGGCAGTACGTGTGATGGAAGTGCTGCGGGTTTATGTCTTCACAGCGCCTGTGACCAATGTCAATAAAAGCCTTGATGTTGTTGTGCAGGGCTGTTATGGCAACTGCAGGCAGCACTGGGGAAAGCCACCGAGGTGGAGGTCTGCATCACTATGGAAACACAGCCCCTAACCTCTGCGGGGAAGCTGATCTGTGGCATCCTCACTCCTCTGTCTCCAAACACCTGGACAGAAGCAGGTGCGTGAGGTGACCATGCCTATAGGAAGCACCCACAGGTGCTCACCAGCCTGAGGACTTGGGGTCCAGCACCCTGCACCCCATGGGGCCCTTCTTGAGGAGCCCCCAGTGCCGTGACGTCCCAGGGTGTCATGGGTGAGGACATGGCAAGATGGGGGCACCTCTGTTGCCCTCAGCTACAAGTGCATCTGAAAAGTCTGCAAAATCCTGTTTCCACCAGGCAGGGCCCCATGAACCATTGTTTCGGCCTTCCTGCCTGCCTGCCTTCGCTCCACGTAGCATGTCTCCCCACACCTGGCAGACCCTGCAGCACCGCCCCTGGCAGCCTGCGAAACTCTGCTCTTCCATGAAAAATATCTTCTGCTGGAATATTAAGCTATCAGTCTCCAGAGGAATTTGTGACTTCTATTACAAAAAAGATTTCTAGAACTTTTCTATGCAACTTTAAAAAAAAAACCACAACAAAACAACAACAAAGCAAAACCCTAAACTAACAAGAACTAATTAAAAAAAAAGTTGGAAATTGCTAGCTACAACACAACACTGGAGAAGATGGAGAAGGCCAGTTCACTGAATCCAGAGTCAGCACCATGCTCTCCAGGCCTGTGGAGTCTAATGGGATTTTTTTTCACCCTTAACAATTAGAGAGGAAGATGAGCAAACAAGGGAAATACACAGATTTCTCTTAGTTTAGACTTAATTAAAACATCTCCCATTCTTGCTTTAGCTGTTTTATGTTTTGTTATGTTTTAAAAGTTCTTCAAAATTGTCCCCATATCTATGCAGGCATTAACATGCTTTTCTGAAATACCTTGCACATTTCTACAACATCCATGAAAGACGTCAATTTAAACACTTTATCTTAAATGACTACGTTTTTCCAGTTAACAAAGTCTTAATGGGGAAATTAGAGCTGAGTGTTTTAGATTCTCACAAGGGTGTGGATTGCAGTAGACTTCTGCTTTAATGTGCATTAATTCTCCGTGATAAGGCTTTTGATCCTTCTAGCACCTTGTATGCTAGCAAACACATGCATTTGAGTAGCACCTTTGACCTAAGCAGAGGTACTTGTGTGGGAATGAGTTTCGAATTCTGGATAATATTTTTCTGTGGTGGCATTTGGCTTGATTATCTTCATCAATTATGAAATACTTTTAAGACCATACCAAGTCTACCATAAACTTCACTTGCCTCCAGGTACTAGGTACCTGTCTCCAGACTCAGTTTTGCTCCCCTCCACCCCCCCACCAAGCAGTTCACTATTTTTAATTGCATGTGTTTCATAGTATTTTGTTTCTAAGCCACATCCCATTTTCTCCCATGGTATAGAAAGGGAAAAAGAGAAAGGTAATACTTACAAGTTCTACCACAGAGTGAACTCAAGAAAGAATCCCATCGCTGCCCTAGGGTACAGCAGAGGAGAGTAGAGGGTGGGACAGAAAAGTGAAGAAGCAAAGCATAGAACTGAATAACAAATCTTGGGAGGGTCAGAAGGGTGTCTTCTATCCTGTATACAATGGCCTGGATCCCGCAGTGAGGAGACACTGATGCCAGAGGAGTTCTGGATTACAGATGACCTTCTTAATTCACTGGCCAGTAAGTTCTGACAGAAAGATAGATGTCTGGAAGATATTAAATCCCCATAGATTTTATAGAAACTGGTTGGTGGTTAGTGAAGAATGGTCTGCATTGCCGTCCCATTTAAGGTAAAGGTTGCTGAGTGAACTCACCACTTAGAGTCTGTGTTTGACCTCCTAGCTGGCGGTCAAATGCCTGTATTTTCAAGCCAGTCACTGTTAATGCTGCCCCTTGCCCCTTTAGAAATTATGTGATTTGCAATGTAGATAGAAAATGCTTGAGGGAATATGAGAATAAATATAGGAGTACTGGGAGGAGGGGAGCATATGTGGAAGAAACTGGAGGTATGAGAGGATGAAGCTGGGACAAAGGACAGAGGGACAGGGAGTACAGTGGGGATGTGCAGAGAAACCAGAACTGTGTTCCAGTCAGCTTCCAAATTTCTGTTGATTACTTAATGTACATGTCGGAATATATAACCGGGGCGGGGGGTGAGGAGTGGAGGGGGAAGAGAAAAGCTACTTCTGTATATTTAATGGCTATAAAAAAACAGTTGGAGCTTCCAAAAAGATACTGCCTTTTGGAAGATTGAGTAATGATTCCAAAGCTTTTTGCAATAATAAGTATCCTTCTAATAGGTTCAGCTGGCTTAGATTTGTTAGATTTTTAACATCATTTTTTCAGTGTTGTGTTAGAGGTCCCTGTTCTTAGGAGCTTGTCACTGAAAGGGCGGATGTTAAGCTAAGATGCAATGAGAGACTTAGAGAAAACAAATTATATGGATCTCTTTTTTTGTTTCATTGTTTGCCAAGTTTGTAAACTCGAGGTCCTTTGGCTGTAAGCTACTTGGAATGGTAAGTGTTAATGATAAGAAGCTATAAGCTTGTTAAACTCCAAACCCTGGTTCTCTCACAGATAAAAGTTCCCCCACCATTTAAAAATGAGTGTCCATGTTACCATACGTGTTCTTAAAACCAGTTAAAGGCCAGCGTACTTAGGACCCTTGCTTTCTCTTTGTGCTGTCTGCAAACAGCACAAGAAAGTTAAATGAGGCTGTTGAGTTTTAACCAGTCTTAAAGGTCACCATTGTACCGTATATTCTTTCGATGAATCATGAAATTCATGTAACTGTCTCTTTCTTGCTCTGTGTTTTCCAAAGTATTGCTGAACCTGAGCCACATCTCTCAATTCCCTAAACCAATATAATTGTGTTTTGGCCGTATATTCTTCTCTATAGCAGATTGATTTTGTACAGCTCTGTTCAACAGAATTTATCTTACCCATTTCAATACAGTCTGATCTGGAAGAGCTATTTAACAGTAACAGGATGACACACAAGGTAACCATCTACTGCCAAGTTGGAAATTTCAGAAGAAAGTGTGCCTGTACTGAATTCTGCTCTCTTACAGCTAATTACTGGTATTTAGTTACTTATGGGGAAAAAGACACTGGGATTTTATGGGATTTGTGACGTCAGTTGCTCAGCACATCTGAAAGTCAGAGCGTGTGTTTAGTACTTAAAGATATTTAAAAATATTCAGCCTGAGGACTCCATATGTAAAAATGTTGGCCAACATACACATAATCACGTAGGGATGGAAAGAATGCATTCTAAGGAATATTTAATCTGTGCAAAAACAATGGTGCCAAAAAGGTTTCTATGTAATCCAAATTCATTTTGTTCTTGAAAAGCTGTCTGGATGGAAGGAATAGGACACAGTTCACACTCATATCTCAGGCTTAAATAACCAGTTCTGACTGAAAGGTCTTAAGTTAATTTACTTCCAAAGTCTTTGACACACAGCAGTTTTCAATTGATGGTGCGCTTATAATAAAGCAAGGAAATAAAGAACATGCATGGGTATGTTTTTTGGGGGGATTCAAGTCATCTATGTTTGGATCCTTGGGAGCTTGAAGTGTATATTTCCCATGTGTGTCTGTCTGGGACAGGCAAGGAACCATGTTTCCAGTTCTCAAACTCATTCTGTGAGGAGAAAAAGCAAATAAATGAGAGGTCTATTAAGTATGTGGGTGCTGATAGCACCAAAACAGTTTTGGAGGTTTGTCCAGTGACAGAGGAATGGCTTAAACTTTTTAAAGGTCTGTAAAGTCTGTAAAGGTACAGACTTCTGAGGTTTGGTTATCAAAGCTTCGTGCTACAGTCAGCCCCTGATCAGTAAGATATTTTCAGCTACTTGCTTCTCTTTCAGGTTTTCTCCATGCATCAGAAAAGTTGGCAGAGAAAGCAAACTTATTCAAGAATAAATATGAAAGAGACTTTACAGTCCTCTTTCCCTCTCTCCACCATAAATGCCCTTTATGACCTTGTGTTTCAGACCTTTAACACTGAAAGTTTTTAAATGTGGCACAGTCTTATCACCCAGAAGGTTAACCAAGTGTCTTTCATCCTATGTTTTTTTTTCTAATCATAATGTTAAAATTTGGTATTTTTGTCTCCCAGGCTTTTGGGTAAGTTGAGGTGTTCAGGTAAAGTTCAGGATTTTCCATATATTTCTTTTTTTTTTTTTCAAGGAGCTGATTTCCTTAATAGCAGTTACTAGTTTCTCTGCCAGATGCCAAGGCAAGTACAGATATACTTGATAATGACAGTGTAGTAGGTGCTTTCAGTGGTGTGAGCTGCTCTCTGTCCCTTTCTCTCCCAAAAGTGTTGAGTAAATGTTTTTCGGTCAAGGCATCTCAGCCCTGTGAAAGTCATTCAAAAACTTATATTTGAGTACCTAAGCACAATTTTAAGAGCTTAACTTTAACTTTTTTATCCTGTCTTTCACTGGTATTACTCAAACACCTGTCTGTTTCTTTTGGAGTGGATCTTTGAAATGCACAGTTATCAGCACTCATCGTTAAAGTCATAAAGTAACAAACAGAACAAAGCCATACCATGTAGTCCCAAGGAGAGGAATCTGATCTTTTCTCATAAAAGAAACTTACAGAAAGGAAATCTGCAAGAAATTTTTCCCTAACTGAATATGTGAAGAAAAGAAATCAGAAATCAAAAGACAGGTAATGAAATGACAGGACAAAAAGCTAACCAGCTCACACTAGTTCTTTTTTGGAGGTGTGAATTTGCAGAGCAAAAGTGGATCACTTGATCAAAACTCCCTTTTGAACTATTGAATACAAAATACAGTAAAGTATCTATGGAAGAATTTACAAATGACAAAACTTGGAAGTCAGATTTAGTATGTCAAAAAAATATCAGTCCAAACAAGATATTTGTGGTTCATCATCAGGTAATTTTGCCAATGGGAATGGAAAAACTTTTGTCTTAAAAACGATGACTTAGAAAGTTCTGCAGCTCCAAAACACTCAACTTAATGAATATTACAGGCCTTTCTTGAAAGGCAAATATTTTATTTCTAATTAACAACAACAACAAAAATATGTTGAGATACTCCTGCTTACAGTCGCAATTAGTCTTGTTCTCTAGTTAATGTCTGCAATGAAATCAGAATATGTCCATTCTGTCACATCTTTATTTCTAGGGGAAAAGATACTTAATGATTCCAGATATCCAGATTAACAATTAGGAATTCCATTTAGCTATGTGCCAAGTTTACTCTGTACTGTTTATAAAAATAACTAGGTAATAAGTGCAGCAGAATTTGATAAAGTACCAGTTATCAAATAAGCAATGAAAAGGTATAATCCCAAATGTGAAAAATATTTGAAAATTCCAGGGCAACAGTTTAATATAAAAATATCCTCAAGATAAATACTAAATGAAATGTGCAGATCAAATTTGGGATGCAGAAATTGTTTCTTTTCATTTTGCAATAACAAGTTATGATATAAAGAATCTCTTCCTTCCCTTCCAGCTAATCTGTTACTGTGTACTGGTTCAGCGAGATAAATAAGCACATACCCGATTTTGAACACTTGAGTGGTTTCTATTTCAGAGTGACTATTCTCCTGAGAAGGTTAAGCAGGGGCCAGTCTTACTGCAGTCATCCTTTTGGGCTTGCTACTCTGCCCATTGGGGTCTCTGGAAATCTAAAGACATACCTTTTTCCTTTTCTTTTTCTCCTAGGAGCTTGAAACGAGATTTAGGTAGCCTTTAGGCCCACAAATTCAAACTTATAGTACAAAAAATAGTTGTGCAGCAGCAGCTTCCTCTGGGGAGTGGCTAACCTCTGTGACTGTTTCCATTTCTGCCCTGAGACTTTCCCTGATGCCCAGATTTGCAGGTGTGGGTATGCCTAGCTCAGGTGATGCCCGGGCAGGTAGTTCCCATCCAAACGCTGGCTGAGTCCAATACCAGGGTCAATCTCCCTTCATCTCCCAGAGGGTCTGACACCATAGGAGCGCTCACCGCCCCCTGACCAGACCTGATCCCTGGCAAAAAGCAAAAAAGATTCTCCTTTCCTTTCTGTAATGTGAAAATAGTAATCCCTTTTTATCTGAAAGGTTATAGCTAGGAAATAGCAGGTCTCCTAGCAACCTGACCGCAAGCAAACTTGCATCCTTTGCCCTTCTGGGAAGCTCAGTCTATGGGCTCTACCGAATATTGCAGGCAATGTGAGTGGGAGCTGGCACCGACGTTAAAGCTGAGCCGCCAAGCGGAAAGAAGCACAGGACCAAGGGAGGAGAAGGCAGAGGCAGCACCAGCCCTGCCTGCCTGTGTCCCGGCTGTGCGGGTGCCTGGCGGTACAGAGCTGCTGGGTACAAGGGGACCTAGCTATGTGTGCTGGAAAATACTTCTAACCTGAACTTTACACTGAATGTTGTTTGGCTGATTTGTTCGAGGCTTGCCAACATTGCCTGTGTCACCCCTGCAGATGGGCAGGTGCTCCTGCTTCTCTCGGGGTCCTGCCGTGCTCTCCGGGGAGCCACACTGCGCTCTCAGGTGCCACGTTTCCCACCCAGCTGCTGAGATCATGGAAGCAGAGAGCAAAAGTGCAAACACGACCAAACTTTCTGTTCACTGGGTGCTGGCTGGAGAATTTTTCAGTTATCTATTCCTAAAATTATCTGGAATAATTGAGGTGGGGTTTTTTGGAGAGGGTATGACAGAGGTATGTTTTATAGTAATAAATCCTTGTGGCCAAAACTAACCCCTTCAAGGGAAAGATTATTTCTTCTTTCAAACACTGCTCCCTCACCTTCCGCACCCTTCTGCCAAAGATAAGTTTGAAAGCAGTACCCTAAATGACCATACATGTGGTACAAGCAATCTCAGATCTCAGCTGGCATCAGACCAGGGGGCTGGGAGATGTGGAAAGTAGATTCGTAGCCTTGGTGTTTTGTAGATGTTAACGCCTCCGGGTGGGTCCTCGTAGCACATTGAGCTGGTTTGTTCTCCATTAGCACATTAGCTGCCTGCACAGGAGAGGGTGAAGTTTGCTGGGACCTGCCAGGGGAATGGGGCCAGCTGCTGCCCACAGCCCCAGAGGTGGCTGTGGAGAAGCCGGTAGAGGAGCTGGAGAGGCACCATGTTGAGCACGTCACCCTCCGCTCCGGGGCTGCAGGGGGAGTGGGCAGCCGGCATGCAGCCAGCTTCAACGGAGGTGGGAGGGAAGGCATCCTGGGGAGCCGGGAGGAACGGGCACAGTATGATCCCAAGCAGAAAGCTTTAAAGTTGGCCAAAACTACTCCAGAAAGTGAGGGTACAATGGGCGGAAGAGAGATTTGTTTATAAACCCTTTTACTTCTGTTCCATCTCACTCAGTCACTTTGAGTGCGTCTCTATTTATGAAGTATTTATATCCTAATAAGACCTGTCTTACTGAGTTTAGAAGCCTTTTGATCTTTCTGGGCAGTTACTATAGGGAAAAGTAAATTCATTTGAAAGTGCTGGCTGGGTCCCATCACATTCCACTATCCCAAATTTTCAAATAATTTAATTTGGATGTTAACATTCAAACTTTGAATTTTGTACATATTTCTGTAGGAAATATTTGTGTTATTTTGGTGCTAGTTTCCATGATTCTTTTTATAGCATTCAGAAAGAAAATTAATTTTAATTCTGATTTTTTTTAAAGACATTGGAAATTATGTACAGGGTCTGATTGGTCTCAGTTTTCTGTAGTCCTTAGTATTTTGAAAATGCTAAGAGGTCTTAGGACTATATAAGAGAGAAGTTACTGAAGGTTGAAGGTGATTGTGGTTAGATTGCTGATGGAAGATGTCAATCAGGATATCCTGGTGATAATGCCTGACGCCAGTTCTAAGGAGAGAAAGAAATATTCCTGCTGTCTTTCAGGTAACTTTGGGCAACTAAGGAACCTGAAAGTTAGCCTTGACTATTTATTTCAGAAAGACTGACATATTTCCTAATCATTCCTGCTAAGCAACTTGTTTTCTTGACAGTCTCCAAGACAGAAATTATACAACACCTCTGTAGACCTGGTTACAGCAAACCCAGAGACTGGGTGGCATTGAGTCTTAGCTACAGTTGTTATTACAATATCGCTGTAAAACCTTTGAGAGCTGGTCCTGGACGGGGAGCCCATCAGCCAGATGCTGTGCAGAAAGAGAACAAAGAGATGGTCCCTGATACCAAGCACGTCAATACCGCGAGAAAATACCATAAAGCTTTGAAAGATCTGGAGTGAAAAGGTAGCTTGTGGCAGAAAGCAGCACACTGTGCCCATAGCTAACACGGCTGCAGCTGTTTTATTACTCAGCTGCAGGAGGGCAGAAGGGTGAGGATGCCATTTTTTATATTCTGGGACTGAAAAAGGACCAATGATGATCATTTACTGAGCTTCAAACCAAGATGACCGCTTAATGAGAAACCTAATGCAGACCCTGAAATGAACATTTGTGTTACTTGCCTTAAACAGAGCAAGAGGCTATCAAAGATAAAGCAAGAATTAATGACCTATTTTGGGCTGAACCAGCCTTGCTGCTTCTGCAACAGCATCTTAGTTTAAAAAAACAGCAGTTAAGTGGAGAGAGAAAGACCTTTGCTGGGACCAGCTAAAATAGAGCAGGTTTTTCTTTGCTTTTTGAAGGAATATCTGTCTAGATATCAGTGGCTCCCCAAGGAGAGGCAGCTTGCTAGCGAGCTGCTGTTTCTCTCTGTTTCCTGCGTCTGCTGTGTTCTCTTTTTGACTTGGTTCAGCATTTCCTGTCCTACCTGGGAAAGCCTGGGAGAGGCTACTGCAGTTGATTAATCTTTCCCTCCTCTGTAAACTGGCAGGCTGTTGCCTATCGCAATCCATTGTTAGAAGCTGCATCACATCAGGTCCTATCATCTCAGAGAATCGAGAGTCCTAAAAAGACAGCTTTGCTCTTCTCTCTGAGTTACCACAAAGAAACATTTTTCCCACTGGGATTAAGAAATATTTTCTTAGATCCTTTAATATTTATTCCTTTGTGAGCATAATAAGGATTTTTTAAGACATAGATAAAAGGTCCTGTTGACTTTGGAGAAAAGAAGCACATGTTGTGCCAGAATTACTAGGAACCAAATTTATGAAAGTATTTAGTTGTTTAAGTGTAGTTGTGATTCTTAGGTGGGATCTGCTTTTCTGATGAAAAATCATCTCTTTCAAGCTCCTAATCTTCTTCTTGTGTTCCTACACTGCTCTTTGCATAGCCAAGTACAATAACCTAATGAATTCTACAGAATCCTTTCTCATGCTAGCAGGAACACAATAAAAATACTTGCAGAGAAGAGGTGAAATACAGGAATGGTGACTAGCCTAAGCGAACGGGGCCAAACTCACTTCTGGTTTCATGGAAGACAAGCAAACGTAGAATTACACCAGGATAATTCAGGTGCACACAGCTTCCAAGAATTTCCTTTAATGGAATATTACTTAAGAAAAGCAAATTTACAGCAGATGCCAGTTAGAGCTAAGGAGAAGAAGATAATATAATTTGGTGGAGAAACATTAAGTGCATAGGCTGGTGGCACATAACAACCGCATGTTAAAATGCTTTCTCAATTTTGTCATATTAAATCCACCTATAATCACAACAATTCTCTGCCCAGAGGACTTCTGATAAAACTCTGTCAGAGCTGTTGAGAAGTGTGAGAAGCCTAAAGCAGTTTGACCCAGGGCCCGAAACAGCTCCTAGTGACCCTCCTCTCAACTTTTTTTTTGGACAGTAAGTGGCAGGCAATGAATTGCCGGAAGAAGCCTCAACTCTTCTACCAAGCACTGTTCCTGAACTTCAAAACCAAGAACAAAATCAGTACTGGCCTCACGCCCGGTGCACCCATGTAAGGAACAGGAGAGGAACAGAGTTGGAAATCAGGATGTAGAGGGTTACTGAAACAACCCAGCAGAGTCATGAAGAGTGGGGAACAGTGTAAACCTTCTGAAGAAAAGAATAGCTTGTCTTGGAGTAGACATCTCAAAACCCATCCAAACTGGCAGATCCAGCAGGATCTTTGTGATCCTTAGTGCAGATATGCATCCCCATAGCAGAGCTGGGCTTACGCATGCACTGGTCCCTTCTTTTCTTATATCTTTGTGCTGTGGGCAAACGCAGGAGCTCTGGGCAATGCCAAGATCCAGCAAAGTCCCTGCCCTGGTTGAGGGTGGACCCACTGCACAATGCAACAGGGACTTATTGCTCAGCCTGCCAGAATTATCTCTAAATCACCTATCCAAATATTTAGGGGATTTAACCATTGATATAAGCTCTCTGCAGATCCAAGCGTACACCGCTGCATCAGTTGTGCTTGAGACTCATCAGACTCACCTTTACTATGCCATAGTGGTGACTAGAAGTATGTAAAAAATCTGCCATCATCATACAGTGACTGCAATAAACGGCGCCGGACATATACCTGCAGTTACACTGGGCTTTCATAGCCTATGGCCTATTGTGACTCATTCATCCAAAGTGTGTTGTTTAGTTGCTCTACCATTCCATACAAGTGTGGAATAATTTCTTATTAGAAATATTCTCTGACAGCTCTAATACTGGTTCTGCTACTGTTAATGCGGGGGGGTTGGACTAGATGATCTCCAGAGGTCCCTTCCAACCCTGACTATTCTGTGATTCTGTGTGATTCTGTGATTCTGTGACTATAATATCTTGATTTGTCATATGGTCTACATTTTACTTATTAATTTCCTTTTCTCGGGTATATTAAAAACAAGCTTAGAGGTGTTTCATCTAATAATAATCTAATATTAGATTATCACTGAAAATACCTTTTATATTCATCTCTTAATCACAGATTGAAAACATGAAGTAGCACAGCCAGGTTGCAGAGTCTCCCTCCTCAGAGATATTCAAAAGCCATTTGGATGTTGTCCTGGGCAACCTGCTCTAGGTGGCTCTACTTGAGCAGGGGGATCAGACCAGGTGATTTTCAGAGTTCTTTTCCAGTCTAAACCATTCTGTGATTCTATTCCAAAATTCAGATTCCCTTTAGGCTTTGTCTCCAGGAATACTTCGGTATGTTTTCTTCACACCTATTTAGTAATAGCACCAGTGAGACAGAAAATAGTTGATTTTCCACAGGGACGGGGATGGGGGGGGGGGGGGGGGGGGAGTTACATTGTACAGACACGTTGTTTTCCATTTTCTGTGCCTAGTTCTTGTTTTAGCTAGTGAAGGAGTACAATGTGATCAGCATGAATTTAAGTGAAGAACTGAATAACTTATTTTAGAAAATCTTTTCCAAATGCACTTATTTTCCCAAGCATCTAATTTATTCTGATGTACTTTATCAGTCTTCTTTTTTCTTTTTACATAATAACCATTCTAAAGCATGCCATAGCTTTTCTCAACAGACTAAAATGTGCCAGTCCTGCCTGGACTTTATACATCAGCTATTTTTTATGGTTTTGTTTGTGTGTTTTGCTTCTAAAATGTGAGTTATTGTTTTTGTCAATATGTTCTTCCAGTGCTAGACATGGATTTTTAGAAGGATAATGTAAATTGGCATAAACTTATTTTGAATACGTCCAAACAGAAAAAGAAATGGCACTTACTTTTTTATGTTACCACAAGTTATAATTTTAAAAATTGTTTCGTTTTCATAATTGTGTGTGTACAAATATTGTTACATGTGTGTATTATACTGATATATATCAGTAAGTATTCATACTGATGTGCATACATGAGTATAATTACTATATATGACTTAAGCATTTCATATGGAGGATTTAGAGCTAATTTTGCTACTTGTATCAGAACAGCTGATTACAGAGAAGGTGAAGTCTATGAAATCTGGTGTATGTGACTTCATGTTAATGGAATGTCCTTATTTTGATGTCCAGCTCCTCCTTAAAGGGACCTGAATTTATGACACATCTTTAATATTCTTCTGCTTTTTAGTCTCATCTGTTTTCTATGTGATTCTAAATGGCAAATGGGAGAATATAAGGGCATTTTCTGGTTTCAAAAGAGAATAAAATTAATTATGAAAGATGAAAATTCAATCTTCAACAAACTAGAATGAACACACAGGTGGAAAGAGTGTTTGGGGATAGGACCCATATGATCAAATACAGTTGTCTATTTGTGAGTTAGTTACCCTCTGAACTGTTTATAGTTGATGGAGATAAATAAGCCCTTTTAACTGGGGTTCAGTTCAGTATAAAGTAGAAGTTTAAAATAGATTGGATGAATTGCATCCCAAAAGTCCCTGTTTACTTCCACTAACTATAAAATGGCCCTTGGGTTCTTAGCGGAGATGTAGGTATCATCTCCATTTTAGGCATATAAAACTGGTTTAGATAGATCAGCCTGACCACAAGTGATAGAGGAGCCAATGAGGAGAGGTGTTCTGCTGGACTTCATACTCACAAACAAGGAATGATATATTTGGGATGTGAAGGTCAAAGGCAGGCTTGGCTGCTGTGACCATGAGAAGGTGGAGTTAAGGATTCTGAGAGAAGGGAGCAGGGCAAAAAGCAAGATCACAAGCCTGGACTTCAGGAGAGCAAACTTTGATGTCTTCAGGGATCTGCTTGAAAGAGTCCCATGGGATAAGGCCCTGGAGGGAAGAGAAGTCCAAGAAAGCTGGTTAATATTCAAAGATCACCACCTCCAAACTCAAGAGCAGTCCATCTCAACAATCAGGAAGTCAGGCAAACATATCAGGAGGCTCACGTGGATGTACAAGAGCTTCCGACAAAACTGAAATACAAAAAGGATGCATACAGAAGGTGGAATCTGGGAGACGTAACCCAGGAGGAACATAGAAAGACCGTCTGAGCATGCAGGGATAGGGTTAGGAAAGCCAAAGCCCAACTGGAGTGGAATCTGGCAAGGGATGACAAAGGTAACGGAAGGGCCTCTGTAACTACATAGGTGACAAAAGGAAGAGTAGGGAAAATGTGGGCCTGTTACTGTAAGGGGCAGGGGCTCTGGTGACATAGGACATGAAAAAGACTAAGGGACTGAATGCCTCCTTCACCTCAGTCTTTACTAGCAAGACGAGCCTTCAGAAATGCCAGCCCCTGAAGACCAGGGGAAAGGGAGAAAGATGTGCCCTTGGCTGAGAAGGATCAGGTCAGGAAATACTTTAGCAAGCTGGACATAGGTAAGTCTATGCGCCTTGATGGGATGCACCCACAAATGCTGAGGGAGCTGCCTGATGTCTTTATGAGGTCACTCGATAATCTTTGCGTGATTGTGGTGATTGAGAGAGGTGCCTGAGGACTGGAGGTAAGCAGATCTTACTCCTGTCTTCTAGAAGGACAAGAAGGAGGACCCAGGGAACTACATGCCAGTCAGCTTCACCTCAGCCCCTGCACAACTAATGCTAGGAACCATTTCCAGGCACATGAAGGGCAAGAGGTTGTTGTCAGCATGTATTCACAAAGGGAAAGTCATGCTTGACCAACCTCGTAAACATCTATGATGAGATGACTGGCTTGGTAGATGAGGGAAGAGCAGTGGATATTGTCTACCTTGCCTTCAGGAAGGCTTGCAACACCATCTCCCATAGCATCCTCATAAAGAAGCTGATGAAGTATGGGCCAGACAAACAGTGAGGTGGACTGAAATCAGCTGAATAGCCCAAAGGATGTTGATCAGCAGTGCAAAGTGTAGTTGGAAGCCAGTCAATAGTGGTGTACCCCAGGGGTCAATACTGGGTCCAATCCTGTTCAACATCTTCATTAATGATCTGGATGATAGGACAGAGTGTATCCTTAGCAAATTTTCAGATGACACAAAACTGGGAGGAGTGACTGATACCCCAGCAGGTCATTCTGCCATCCAGAGGGACCTGGACAGGCTGGAGAAATGGACAGACAGGAAACTCATACGGTTCAAAAAAAGAAAGTGCCGAGTCCTGTGCCTGAGAAGGAACAAACCCATGCACATGCTGGGGATCAGCTGGCTGGAAAGCAGCTTTGCAGAAAAGGACCTAGGGGTCTTGGTGGACAGCAAGTTGAACATGAGCCAGCAAAGGGATAAAATGATTAAGAGAGCTGGAGTATCTCACCTGTGAGGAAGGGCTGAGAGAGCTAAGACTGTTTAGCCTAGAGAAGGTTCAGGTAGTATCTCATCAATGGGTATAAATACCTGAAGGAAGGGTGCAAAGAAGACAGAGCCAGATGTTTTGAGTGGTGCCCAGTGACAGGACAAGAGGCAATGGGCACAGACTGAAGCACAGGGGGCTCTGTCTGAACATCAGGAACCACTTTTTTACTGTGAGGGTGATTGAGCACTGACGCAGGCACTGGCTCAGAGACATTGTGTAGTCTCCCTCCTTGTAGATATTTGTAAGCCATATGGACATGGTCCTGGGCAGCCTGCTCTAGGTGAGCCTGCCTGAGCGGGGCAGTTGGACTAGATGATCTCCAGAGGTCTCTGCTAACCTCAACCATTCAGTGAGTCTGTGATTCTGTGAACCAACCCTTCGTTGTTGTGATTCTTGCTTACTGGGGCTACATACCAGGAACACTTAACTGAGAATACATACCAGCAGCACTTCGGTTCTTCCAGATTGCTGAATCACAGTGGAAAAGCAGGACACTCACAAATTCCCAGGTTGAGAAGCTGTGTCATTGTACCCCAGGAGAGAAGACTACACAGGAGAGTGAAATATCTGGCAACAATTAAAGCACATGCAGAAAAAAAACCTTGCTTTCATGATCCTACGCAAATGTTTCAGGCTGTTGTCTTATGAAAAACAGTAAGTCTGGGGAAGAAGAAGGTCTGTTGAGATTGAATTCCCACTTCTTCACAGACGCTAGTGAAGGGACTACCTCACTGGTACTCTTTCCTTGGTTAAAGTCATGTTTTCACTTTTCTGTGCCACCAAGTAGCAACAGCATTTCTTCTCTATCATACTGCTTACCTGTAACTGATGTATGAAACGAGGTGTTTTACATGGTGGTGGTGAAAATCTCCAGCTAAGAGATGGAAGCAGGGTCCACACTATATGAAAACTATGCAGTTTGAGAGAGGAAGGTGTTGATTTCAGAAAATCCTTATCTGCTTGAGAAGTTTTCATGTCTCTGTGCCTTTCATGTCCAACACTGAAGGCTGTAGGCTAAATTGCCCAAAAAGCCGGTATCCAATTAGAAAGATTTCTGCACTGATGAATCTCTTACAGATCAAAGAAATCAAATACTGGAGTAGTGTTGGACCTGTCACGTTTCTACCTGGCCCCTGAGCATTTTGGGGATGTTAATGGAGCATGAGAGCCACCAGCCCTTTATGCAAAATGGGGCAGGAAAGCCAGAATGAAGAGAGAGAAAAAGGGCTGGTGGAGCCTGTCTTGTGCATCTGGTGATAAAGTGGATGATTGTTCTTCAAGGCCTGTGGTCTGTTTTAACTGCAACTGAGAAAAGCACTAGGGTCTAGGCACAAAAAATAGCTTTATGGCAAAATGGTCAATATTGTTACAAAAACTGTGGAAAGTAAATTGCAAGCTTTTGAAGAGCTGTGACTTAAATTCAGAAGGTGAATAAAATGCAAAAGTAAGGAAGAAGTGAATCCTTTTCCTAAGCGTAACTCTCAACATACACTTGCTGAAAAGCAATATTCCCACCCTCCACAGAACTGCAGCGATACCTGCGGGAACAGCCTGCTAGTGGGTAATCATCCCATACCAAAGAGACACAAAAGGCAGTGTTGCATGTCTGAGTGTAAATGCAGAGTACAGTCCCCTTCATGGTATATTTCACCTTACTCCAGTGTGAGATACTTTCCAAGGATGTAGCAACAGAGGGCCCTCCAGACACCTTGCAGCCAGTCAATGCTGCCCCTTGTATACCCTTTTCTAAAGCGTGCCCTGAGAGCCAGCTTTCGAAGAACGGGAGATGGACACAACCACATGCACGATGCACTTCCACTGCCAGACAGCAAACAATGATCACAACAGGATCACAACTGTAGGTTTGCACCAAGCTGCTTCTGGTCTAATCAGTGATGCTAAAAGGCCAGCCTGAGACTTGAAACAGTTCAATTAGTATTGGAAGGAAATAAAGTTTTACTATGTTTGTGTGTTTGTTTTTTCCTTAGTTATGCAATCAGTTTTCCAGATTTCTCAGGCATGTTTGCAAGTATCCACTGATGCAATGTCAAAGACATACATCTTAAATCTGATGGTTGCCATGATGAAGTCATGTAAAAAACATCAGTTCTGCAAACTCATTTAACTGTCTTTTTGTGTGTAAGCACATATGCCCTTTAAACAGCTGCTTTGTTGTGGATCATTTTTGCTTCTGCTGCTTAAGCTGTGTTTGCGGAAAGCTTCTGTTTGGCCTCTTCTCACCTTGTATTCATTATTCTAAACCCAGGTGTGCAGAAGACAGCAGAGGTTTTTTGGTCTTTCAGTTAATCTGTGAGACATTTGCAGTGAAAGTGCACATCATCTTTTGGGGTGGCATATGAAAAAATAATTTGTTTTCATGCAAATGGTAGTAGGTGGCAATATTTGTATTACCGGAATGGTAGTTTTTGGTACTGCCTCTCGTGACCCTGCAATAATTTAGTTCATTGCCTTCAGGCTTTAAATTTGACCTGTACCTTCAGTCTTGATCTATATGTTAGCCTGGAATTCAGGACTGTGCTTAAATCCAACCTCCCTAATTGTCCCTGCTGCTTATAAATCAGCGGTCATTTTCGTGGAGAGCAAATTGCTGCCTGGGTAGGGATGGCAAGGCACAGGCTGCTGCGGGGGAACCAGCCCGCCCTCAGGCTTTGCCCCGAAGCAGCGAGGCATTTTTGCCCCTTCAGACGACTCAGCTTTGAGGGCTGGAGTCCATAATCAGACATAGGTAGTAAAAAAAAGGCAATACGCATCCTGGTACTAATATTTCTCCTCTTTAAGTGAACAGTTCTCTTTTTGCCACTCAGAAAACATACCATTTATTCATTCTTCTTTTTTGCTGCATGCTTAGTATTGGGACTTAGCTAAGGATGGTTCTCTCAGTTTGCAAGAAAGTCCGATTTTTCTTAAAGATGTTTGTTTGTTTGCAAGCTGTTTCCCCCATTCCCTGAACACATTCTGCTATCAAACAGGCAGAGATCAATACTGTGTTTTGGTGTCTGAAGTACAAAGTCAGTAGCAGAACAGTCCAAGAATTTCCTATGCTGAATGCAGGCTAGGGAAAGGAGTTAAGTCTTTAGGCAGCCAGAAGTGTCTTGCTGGTCTTTAAAATGAATAAGTAAGGTTTTTCTAGAGAGAGCATCATTTATTAACTGGACAGAAGATGTCTCTGAAAAGTAGAAGTTTACTGCTGCTATCCTACTTTACTGATTTTTTTTTTTTTTCATTGTAAAAAAAGTCTAGCATCCTGGAATTTACAGAGCCTTACAGTTGTAGCAAATGGTGTCTTTCTGCAGCACTAATTCAGGGCACTAAGGATGACAATTTGACCTGGATCCATTTCTGCGCTTTTTCTCTATCAACAGACTGTCATATGCAATTAGGACTAAAAGAGAAAAGGAAAAAAAAGACTGTTCTTCCAGGCCTAACCCTACAACCAGAGAAGTGAACAAAAGCAGAGTAAAAATCACGTATCCTTCCTTATATTTTGGAACAAATTATGAGCATTTGAGAGGTACTGCCTGCATTACGTTCATTACTTGGTTTGATCTTTTGATGAAGAAGCAATAAGAAACTCGGCACTGATTTCTTTTAGTATCTTGAGTGCTAAATCCAGCCAGAACAAGTATTCATGAATGGCAGTTTTAGACAAGGACTTGCATATAATTTCGTCAAAGACCAATGCAAGGAAAAGACCATCTTAGGTGCAGATAGGAGATTCTTTTAAGTGGGGAGGTGACACTGTCTGATCCTGTGAACAGAACATTGTGAATAAATGTTCTGTGGAAGGTTCTGGCAAAGACTCTAGTTCACTCTCTCCTTCCTGCAAGTGTAGTTTGTGTCAACAGATGCATTTTGCTTTTTCCTTGAAGGACTATGAAGGAGACTTCAGAAAAAGGCCATTATATCTGCCTGCTAAGGAGGAGTTATAAGCATAAATAATAGTGTCCAACTGACCATGGCTTTTAAGAAGAGGAAGAGTGGTGCTGCCTGTCTATAGTGTAGGAATGTAGTGTAAATCATTGAACACACAGAAATATTAGTAGTAGGTGGTCTGAGTTCTAGGTATTTTTTAGCTTTTGTGGACTCAAATCCATCCTTACCATCTTCCATAATTCACAGACTGACATTCGGGTACAGCACTTTACCTAAATAGCAGCTTAGGAAGAAATAAGACTATGTGAATCCTACCCAGAAAGTCAAAAGACACTTTAGAAAATGAGAATTTGGATTTTAAGACATTAAGAAGATCCCCAAAAGGTTTATGCCAAGCCTAGTAGCATACAACTTCAGTTTCACTGAACTTTGCATCAGAAATACTTTTGACCTACGGGTCTTGTAACAAGAATGCTGCAGTCTTGCTGCTGAAAAATAAAACTTTCACCCATGTATGGTGAATCCAGTCAAAATGGATGTGTCTTCCACGTCTTTTTACTATCTGAATTTTCAGTAGTATATAGTTTGAGATTATTATAATCCCCATGGGGAAAATTATGAAAATTGTCAGCCTGGGATGTTTTTGAATGAGACTAACAGCTGTCTTTGTCTTTAGTTCGGAGCATTTAACAAACAGTGGGCTTGTAGGACAGGAGTTCTTGAGCATTAAAATGATTGTGACTGACAGTTTAAAAATTACAGATGAGAAGATCTTAGACTCTTTATTTGCCAATAAGACGCAATGCTAGCTCCGTAGCCAACACTGAATCCTTAAGATTTCTTTGAAGATTCCTGCTTTGCCGTCAGTGACATGTGTTCCCCCCATAAATAAATGTTTTCCTTTCGGGTACCTTTGCTGTCAGAGCCTAAAGCTGCAAGTGACCCCTGAGAATAGCATTTCTTTTTCACAGAGGTGCTATATTTCAGTTGGATTGGCTCTGCAGGAAGGCTGGAGGGAAGGCTCCAGCAACTGTGATTTCTGGTTGTCATCTAAAACCCACCTGATGCTGAAGTCCTCACCAGAGCAGGCAGGGTTTGAAGCTGTGTTCTGAGGGAGGGAAGTATCGGAGTCCTCCTTTCTTTGGAGCCCTGCTCCAGGACTGACAAGCACAGTTCCTGTAGGAAGGGGCTAGAAACTTTCTTTGTTATTTTAAATTCAGAAGTCTTTGTGCAGTAGAGTGTTAACCGCAAGAGTGAAGAAAATTAAATCACAAGAAGAGAAGTCTGCAATACTTTGAAAAGCACAGATGACAACATAGGAAGAAAATATCTGCTAAGGCTAACAGAACAAGAAAAAAAAATGATACTTGATCCTAATATGACTTATAATTTTAAAATATTAGTAGCAAAGATGCTAGTAAAGATGCTAACAAAGATGTTACTGAGACATAGCGTTAGGGCCTTTTAACCTATGGATGCCTCCTCTAATGGCTGTCTCAGCATCCTCAAAGAGGGCACAGTGCAGAATATGTGCTTTTTTCCCTCAGATCTACATAACTGGTAATCTAGTTAAGGAGTGTCAAGAAAAAGAAAAAGGAAATGTAATGGGAGAAGAAAGAAAATACACAGAAAAGATCCTTTGGCTTGTCTTTTCCTTTGTCTTTTCATTCTTTTCTCCTTTACGTCTGTCATTCCTTTACAGAGGGAGGGACAAAATCACTTAGTTGTGAACATACATAAGTGGGTAATATTTTAGTTTCTTTGGCAGACAAGATGTACAGATAAAGAAAACCCACATGGAGGATGCACAGTGTCATCATACTGTGAGTGTGGGACTAGGATTAAAAAGATCAGGGTTAAAGGGGCTGTGCTTTGGCCTCTGCCAGGGTTGCGGTCCCTGAAGCAAGAGAAGAGGGCCAACAACTCATAGTCAGTGTAAGAAGAGGTCAATTCAGCTTCCACTGCAGAAGTAAAAAGGTGGATGGATGCATTCTGCTAAACTGCCGAAGAGCTAGGGTCTTTTTGGTCAGCAGAGCATGGAAAATTAGAGAACAGGAAAGGCACTGAGGCAACACTGGGGCTGCATGTTCAAGAATGAAAATCCGAAGCAAGAAAAGCAACATTTGTAAAGTCAAGCAGAAAGTGTCTAGTTACAAGAATAGTTGAGAGACGGACAAATAACAGGATATGGCTGGTAGAATAAATAGGCGAGGAGTCTACAGGCGTTCCCATGAGTCACCACTGGGTTACATGCAGTAACCAAAACGGCAGAGAGAAATGATTCAAAGGGATGCAAGGGAAGTGGATGCAGAAGAAATAAAAAGGAGGATAAAAGCATTGTAAGACTGAGGAGACAGGGAAATGGATGAGATGGAATGATGTCATGGAGCGATACCTTTCTTGGCCAGACATGTGGAAAATTGAGGTACACAGATTATAGTTCAATTTATGGTCTGCTTCCAGCAACTGCTTGTTTACAGCACTGGGGGTTAAGATGACAGCTGTACCTTAATACGACAGGAAACCTTATTTCACAGTAAGTCTGATTGGTCTGGCAAGGAATCACGTCTGGTAGCAATGGAGGTCTGAAGAGACTTTTTAAATCTAGTACACATCTGAAAAGAACCAAAGTGGAAAAGGAGGAATATATCTTTCTTTTTCAGATTTATGGTACTGAAAAAGAAAGATCATTTTTTCCAAGAATCATTGCTAGATGCTGGTAGAAGCAAACAAAATCAAGTGGGCAACTTGGAAATCAAAGCATATTTTAAAATGAAGGATTTGTTTTTATCCTCAGCAGGAGTAAAAGCTGGAATGAACCTGAGCCTACTGTTACCATGTAAGTGTCTGAAACGAAATAAACAGTTTTCTGACTGAATGGCTATCCCCATGGCAATAGGAGAGGATCTTGCACATTAAAGACTGAAAGAAATGAAAAGGTGAGAAGGAAGCACAGTAGATCCTGACACAGCCCGAGGTACAGCATGTATCCTTAGAACTGAGCTGCGAAGGATACACGCAGAAGGAACAGTCCCTGTATTTCCAGGGTTTATCAGTAATATGAGATGGGACTACAGTGCAAGTCAGGCAAGGACAAAAAGAACCTTTGTTAATTTTATAAGTGCTGGGCTTATTGTGTCTGGAGCATTAAAGGTGCATTATTTAATGTGTGTCTAAAACTTTTATTAACTCCTCTTCAGTTACATTTATTTTCTATTCCATGGCTCAAACAGAGCCCTGGATATTCACCAGGACAAACTTTAAAGCCAAGAGGAGCTATGCCTATTTATTCCAGGGTTGGAACGAGCTCTCTAGCTCCAGCACTAAACTGAATAACCCTTGCAAACCTGCAGCAGAGCTCTATATGAATTACTGATTTATTTTTTTTCAGTTCTGCTGTAAAACAGGAAATGAGAAATAAAAATGTTATTGGCACCAACCAAATTCTAAGTTCTTATTTTGGCAAGAACAAAAAAAAAGATATTCTGACACAGAATGTTCCTATTTGGCACAAACAAAACCATAAAGGTATTTGAAAGAGAAGCCAAAGAAATAAAACATTTCCTTCATAAATTACTATGTGGCAATTTCATGTCTTTTCTCCATAGGTTCAGGGGTCAGATTTCTCACCTAAGCTATGACCGGCTGAAGTATCTCCTCTCTTACATGCCCCACATCCTCGCAGACCACCCTGCTCTCCAGCCCGGTAAGACAACTCTAAGTTGAGCTTTCTCTCTAATCTCTGTTGATATTCTTACATTCCATTAGAAAAAGGATATATATATTCTTTATATCACAGAGTGTGAGTGAGGGCAACTTGTTTGCTTGGTTTATGCCAAGAAGGTAAGAGGGAGGGTTTTAGTTCCCTCAAGCAGAAAATGGAACTTAATTTGCATCTCTAGTACCCTGCATATTCCTGAAAAATCCTCAAAAGCTCTGGTTCTTGAGCCCTTGTGTTTCTGGGGAACATTATTCCATTTTCTTTTATTCTGGTTCTGTGTGTCTGGTTCTTCAAGCAAACAAACCATCCCACTTAAAACTTTCAATACACCTCGACTGAATTTGTTATTCAGGAGGATTGAAATCCTAGCTTTAGCAACTATTGTTCACTAGAAAAAAAATTACCCGGCTAGTTTTGAGAGGGAGTAAAGTCTCCCCAGATGATTTTTACAAATCTCTCCAAGCTCATATTCAGTAGGAAACACCCTGGTCTTGACCCCTCCTTCACCCCCCAAAGTCGCTTGCACAATAAAAAAAGGAAAGGGGAGATGATGGATTTTCTTCTCCCATAAGCAAAAGTATCCCCTGGAGTCATTTATTTTCCTTGATCCTTTAGCCCCTTTGCTATCAGTGAAGCTAGAGTATGCTACCCTGCCACGGGGTCAGGGGAGGGTTGTGATAAGAGATCTCATGTTTTAAGATCACTGGACCATCCTAAAATTACATACAATTATAAAAACAAAAAGCTGAAGCAATAATTGTCCTGGTTCTAATTTCCCTCACAGTTGGCACAGTTAGTTTTCATGCAGATTTAAAGGCAGAGGCTGGAAATAAAATAATCAATTTTGGTAGTGCTATATGACAACTTTGGAAACCTCAGTGAAAAGAGCCATTCCCCAACAATCCATAGTTGCAGGGATCAGTATAAACCTTTATTTTAAAGTGTTATGGAGGATCTGAAACCAGAATTTAGAAATCAGAGTGATCAATTCATTTCAGATGGCCTTTGGTTTGTGAAGGTTTTTCACTGAAAGCAGTTTAGCTACAGCAGAAAGCAGAAGTCACTACCTTTGCAAGCTTTCTGTGACAATGCATAAATACGAAGCTTAAAGAATAATAGGTTTGCAAAGTCAAGCAGTCTAATGGAAGAAAAAAGTGAATTCACAGAATCACAGGATAATCCAGGTGGGAGGAGAGCCTAGGAGGTCAGTAGTCCAACTGTTCAAAGCAGGGTCAGCTAGGGGGTCAGACCAGGTTGCTCATGGTTTCATTCAGCTAGGTCCCAAAAATTTGCAGTCCCCAGGGAACCTGCTCCACTGCTGGGCTGTCCTCACAGTGTAAAAATTTCTCTTTCCATGTAATCTGAACATTTCGTGTTGCAATTTGGGTTCGTACTCTCTCATCCCGCCTGTCTGTCTTCTTGAAGACCTCATCATAGGTCCTAGAAGGCAGCTTTTAGGACCCCCTCAAGATTTTCCTTAATTAGCTTCAGGGAGGGTAATTAAAGTTTCCTCCTCAACTTTATTCTAGTTTCCTCGTGTATATGCATATGGCATGTGTTATGACAGAGTCTCTAATTACCTGAATAAATGCTACTTCTTTCTCAAGATTTCATCCTCATTTACTGAAAAGGGTGGATGGCATCTTACTCAAAGGGTAGTAACTTATTAAATTTTTATTCTGCATTGTTCAGCATGTGGTCTTATTCCTTGTTTACAGCACACTCTTAAAATTAACCCCCTAAGGAGGTTTTTCTCATTATCATTAATTCCCTCACAGGTTTCTAATAGCATTGATTGTAAGACTTGTGTGGGAACTGGAATTTGCATTACATGAAATTACATACAATAGTCTTGCATTTTTAATTTCTGATTTAGAAAAAAATAATAAAAATGTTCCTGCAAAACATTTTTAAATTAGAAATTGACCCGTTTATGTGGAATAGCTCAGACTGAACAAAGTTGTAATTGTTAAGTTACATGATTTGTTTTCACAATTTCATAATCTCAAATACCATGTGGCCTGAAGGTATATTATGCTTATTTTACAAATAGGAAATTGAAGCATAGAACAAGAAATTTCTAGGGCAACCATATATATTCTATGTCTAAACTGAAACAGCTGAGAACGTAGTTAAATAGAGAGCTGAGAGAATTTTATGGATTCTTGAGCACTTGAGCTTTTCTGCTCTTCCAAATAAAGAGATGAACACTTGTGAACCTTAGGGACATTATGATGCTCTAGAAAGACAATGGAAGCAACTTGAGTGTTGTCTCTTAGTCTGTGAGGGTCTACACAGGGACAAGCATCTTGACTTAATTACATTTCCAGCTGTTTTGGAGGACAGAGTGCAGCTCGTACATCTGCTGGGAAGGAGAACTGCCAAAAATCGATGCTCTGCTTAAAAGTCCAGTGCAAAACTAAAAATAAGTGACGGTTTTCTGATTTGGCTAGTCTGCTCCCAGACATAGTAGGTTTTGGAAGACAACACACAGAGAGGGCCAGCCTCTCTGCTTAGAACAGCATCTGCACCCTCTGCAGTGGTGGTGATGTGTGGTGGGCCATGGTCCCCAGCTCACCAGGACCATCTACCCCTGGCACATCACAGATCTTGGACAAGAGTGATCTCCTAAGGGTGGGTGCAGCTCTGTGGCTGAGTGCTGTGGAGACACCAGAGGCCTCTCACTAGAGACCCAGCTTAGGTGTGCTCCTTACCTGCATTACATGGGTGCTGGAGATGGCCTGTGCTGCCATCTCAGGGAGCTGCAGGAGGGGGTCCACAGGCTGCACAGAATCGACGTCAAACAAGAGACTGACTGGAGCTTCTCCAAAACCCTGCAGCTACCAGACTCTGAACCCCCAGCTGCATCAACGAAGAGGAAGGCAGAGTCCATGCTTGTGGCTCTGGGAAATGGAGACAGCTGGGATGGTGAAGGCTGGAAGCTGGTGACTTCTGGCACCAGGATGGCTCCAGCCCCATCTGCAGATCCGCAGCACTAGAAGGGAGTTAGTGACCCAGTGGCAGAGGAGAGACTGGGTGCTATGTCCATGAAGGCTCTCAACCGGTTAGCATAACATGGTGAAATTCTGGACCCTGAGAAAAAAGAGCAAGGCAAGGAGCGGGACTGGACATCAGGGGAGCAGACTTTGGCCTGTTCAGGGATCTTTGAATCATCCCATGGGATACAGTCCTAGAGAGTAAAGAAGTCCAGGAAACCTGGTCAGTTCTAAAGGTTCCACCTCTTTCAAGCTTGAGACTCATTCTTCTCCACATGTAGGTAGTCAAGAAAAGGTGGCAGGAGATCTGTGTGGATGAACAAGGTGCTCCTGACAAATCTGAAACCGAAAAAGGAAGTGTACATAAGGGGAAGCAGGGACAGGTGACACTGAAGGAATAGGGAGAGACACACTATTTGAGTGAGCAGGGGTGGGGTTAGGAAAGCCAAAATCCACATGGACTTGAATCTGGACAGGGATGTAAAGGGCAACAAAAAAAGGCTTCAGCAAGTACAACAGCAGCAAAAAGAAGTTAAGTGAAAAGGTAGGCCCACTTCTGAATGGGGCAGGTGGCCTAGTGACAAAGAACATGGAAAAGGTTGAAGTACTCAGCTTGCCCTCTGTCTTGTTAAGTGGTAAGCGGTAAGTGGTAAGAACAGCCTTCAAGTATCCCAGGGTCCTGAGGTGAGTGGAGAATTCTGCAGCAAAGGAGACATACCTATGGCGGAGGATGATCACATTAAGAGGCATTTAAACAAAGTGAACATGCATACATCCAAGGGACATGACAGGATGTGCCCATGAGTGCTGAAGAAGCTGGCTGGTGTCATTGTGAGGCTACTCTAGATTACCTTTGAAAGGTTGTGGTGATCAGGGGAGGTTCCTGAGGACTGGATAAAAGCAAATGCCATTCCTGTCTTCAAGCAGGGCAAGAAGAAGGATTTCAGGAACTACAGGCCTGCCACCTCAGCTTGACTTCTGGGAATATCCTGGATCAGGTAATCCTGGAAATCATATCTAAGCATCCAGGGCAAGACGGCGATTTGGAACAGTCAGCATGGATTTATGAAGGGGAAATCATTCCTGACCAACCTCACAGCCTGCTATGATGAGATGACTGGCTCAGCGGATGAAGGGAGAGTAGTGGATGTTGTTTATCTTACCTCTCATAAGGCTTTTGACACTACCTCTCAACATCCTTATAGACAAACTGAGAAAGTATAGATTAGATAGGTGGACAGTGAGGTAAATCAAAAAACTGGCTGAAGTGCTGTGCTAAAAATGTTATGATCTGTCTGTGGCATAAAACCCAGCTAGAGGCCCATCAACTAGTGATGCACCCCGGGGTCAATACTGACTCCAGTGCTGTTTAACATCTTCATCAATGATCTGGACGACGGAGCAGAGTACATCCTCAGCAAGTTTGCAGGTGATACAAAACTGGGAGGAGCGGCTGATACATCAAATGGGTGTGTCACCATTCAGAACGACCTTGGCAGGCTGGAAAAAAGGGCCAGTGGTTATCTCATGAAGTTCAGCAAAAGGAAATGCCAAGTCCTGTCCCTGGGGAGGAATAACCCCATGTGCCAGCTGGGGATATACCCCATGCTGGGGGCCAGTGGATTGGAAAACAGGTTGGCAGAAAAGGCACTGGAGGTCTCGGTGGGCACCAAGCTGAACATGAGCCAGCAATGCACTCTTGCAGTAAAGAAAGCCAAAACCATCCTGGGCTGCATAATGGGAAGCATTACCATCACATTGATGCCATCCCGAGTGCTGGATTGAAGTCTGTGTTTCCGTGTACAGCAGAGATATGTGCATAGTGGAACAAGTCGAGTAAAAGGCCACAAATACAACAAAGGGATTGAGAATTATATGAGGAGAGGCTGAGAGCTGGCACTGTTCAGCCTGGAGAAGAGAAGGCTTAGGGGGATCTTACCAATGTATATAAATATCTGATGGGATGGAGTAAAGATTGAGCCAGGCTGTTCGCAGTATTTAGTGACAGGACAAGAAGCAATGGGCACAAAAGGAAATATGGGAAATTCCATTTAAACATACAAAAAAAAGAACTTTACTGTGAAGGTTATCAAGCACTGGCACGGGTTGCCTAGAGAGATTGTGAGGTCTCCATCTGTGGAGATGTTCGAAAACCCAACTGGACACAGTCCTGGGCAATGGACTGTAGCTGACCCTGCTGTGAGCAGGGACTAGTTGATCTCCAGAGGTGCTATCGACCCTCGAATGGCCTGTGATTCTGTCATTCTGTGATTCTATGACTTTTTTCTCTCTGAATCTGACATTTCAATAATCTCTCTGCAGACAACAAAATGGTTGGAGCTTGCTTTCATTACAGGTCTATCTTTCTGTTTCCCCTTAAAATATTCTCAGAAACCTCCTGCTTGTTGTCTTTTGGGTCTTCGTGGATTTTGTGGATTTTTCTCCATATATGCTAAAGTGTAGGTCCTGGACACTTACCACTACTCAGGACCTGTGTGGGTTTATGCTCAGGCCGAAGTAAGCTGTATATACAGTCCATAGTCCTGTCATGTTCTCAGTAACAGATGGTGAGAGAAGGGTATCATAAGGTCATGCTTCCCTTGCTGTACCTTTGCTGCCCCAACTTCCTACAACCTGGCAGTTGGAAGTGTTTTTACCTGTGTCTTTAGTGGTTCTCAATGGTCTTTTCAGCCATGTATTTATCAAAGTAAATTTGAACCAATTTATCTTTCTGGATTCCCTAATGTCTTGCAGCAATCATTCCACAACACTTATGTTTTTGACTATTTGCTTTAAATTTGATGCTTAGATTCATTTCTTTATTCCTGTGTTGTGACAAGGGAATAATCACTCCCTCTTCATGTTCTCCATGGTGCTAATTATTTCATACACTCTTAAAATATTCACCTAAGGAATCTTTTTCTGTGCTAAAGAATGCTAATCTACCTACTTACAAAGCAGTTGTTTCATATTCCTACTCACCCTTGCCACCTTCCTCTGTTACCTTCCACTGTCCTTATTCTATTAGATGTGTCCATGGACTGGAAGGACAGGACTGTACGTAATGCTCAAGATGTGGACAGGCAGTGGCATCGTTTTTTCTTTTCTCTTTTCTTTTCTTGTATTTGATTCTTTCCCTTTTCTAATAATTTGTAATGTTTTGTTTTAAGTACCAAGCAGATTCATCTACATCAAAACTTACCTGCGATTTACAATTTTGCCAGGCCTACGACACTCCCACAGCAATACCCCTGTTTTGTTAGGCAGTGGTAGATTCACTTCCTGGCTTTGCTGTGCTTTGGTTCAGCTATCTCACCCTGCTGTATTTGTGGGCTGCCTGCAGCCGCCTTCTCCACAGTAGATAACTTGTGGGCATTGTTTTAGTGGTAAATTGAGGCGCTTTATCTGCTTCTTTGTCGTATTTAGCCATCCTGAGTAACTATCTCATCAAAAGACTGAGCTAGTTCTTGCTACCCCAATGCTACCGCAACGCCCTTTGACGGAATTGCATTCCAAGCCATATGAAATTTTATATTTTTTTTTTGCTTGTTTCCAAAAAATTCCATGCCTGATATCAGTGTATAGCAGTGAAGGTATCTTGCTTCAGTTTTCTGCAGGGGAAAAAAAAAAAAAGTCCTATACTTCCTTAGTGATATTCTTAGTTTAGCTGAATAGTATTAAACACAGATACATGTCAATCAGTATCTTTTTACGTAGGTACCGTATTTTTGTCACTAACCTATTCCAGCTACTTAGGCTAGAGGTAATTGGAGCTAGTTAATTATATTTTTAAATTCAAATTTCACTGCAAACTCATGCCTACTGAAAAGCATGCTGCAATCAGGCCAGGAATACTATATTTCACAAAAATAAATGTATACGATCATTTGTTTAAGCATGGTTACTGTCTCGTATTGTAATATCAGGCAAGGCAGAACAACTATAAAAAAAGCCTCATCATAAACAAATATATATAATATAAAAATTCTCTACCTGTATCTCCTTGTTGGACCAAGTCTTCCTATATCACAAGCATTGGTTCTTTAAGATGACTTGCTATATATATCCTTTGTACTTTTTGTAAGCCAAACAGTCTTAATGAAAGCAATTGTTCTTTTTAGGTCAACATTAAAGTCTTGTCCTACTCTTAGGTTTCTGATTCTGTAAATCATCCTTATACCTACCCTTTGAAGCAATTTTTTTCTGTAATAGCTTGGCAATCATTATCTTGGTGCTTTCAGATAAAATCTCAACAGTGCTGAAAGCCTTCCCTTACAATGGGGTCTAGGAATACACTGTACTGGTTCTCCAGGGCTATTTTTTGTAGGATCTTGTTCCTAACAATAGTGCCAGGAATAATAGTCTACATTTTCAGCTGAAACCAGACCACATTTTTAATCAGATTCACAGTACATAACATACCTCTTGACTTAGCTCCATTGCACTGTCAAAATGCTCTGAGTGAGTCTGCACTACTAATTCTTTCCCCGCTCAGTGTTCAATTTGCAAATCATACATTTGTAGCTGAAAAAACAAGCTCTATTCTTAGCAGCAGCAGAACGGTTTGCCAGGCCCCTTTTGGCACTGTCAACAAGTGGTTTATGGTCACTGTCAGCTAATAGTGGCCTCCCATAAATAAAAACATGAAATATTTTTCACCCGTGGACTGAGACCAAAGCCACATTCTTTATTTGAGTTTATTGAAAGCTTGGGTTTTGTTCATTCCAATGATGATTATCCTATTGGGGTTTTTAAATTTTGACCACACCATTGTAAAGGATTGTGCAATGCTTTTCTTAGAGCCATCAGTGAACAAACTTGTTTTGCATTTATCATCATAGCAACTCATGACTGAAATCTCATAGACCCCTTTAATCTCTTCCTTTTTTTAAAGGCCAGAGTGAGTGTTTTGTCTTTATTGGGATACCAATTTACTACACTCTCCTGGTTCGTCAAGCAGGGAAAAAAAATCACTTCTATTTACCATTTCTCCAAATATTCCTCTCCTTTCTAGGTAACAGAAAAAGTTCCATTTTCATGTGACTATTTAGCTTCTTGGAGTTGACATCTAAATGAAGGCTCCTTTTTCTGTGCTGAACTGCATGTGCCTGGATGTTTGTTAGTTCTCCTGGTTCTTTATTGTTCTGGGGAAAAGAGCCTACTTCCCTATCTTCTTGCCCCAGGCTTAGGGGGTTTTGTGAGATCACCGTGATTTTTCAAGTGTAGTACATAGAACATAGGTGTGAACTTCTTTTTCCTCTGAATATAACCTCGGAACATGTTTGACACAGCTGGTTGCCCTGCCATCTCCAGTGAATGCATCTGCTCGATGAAACCAAGGGGTTTGGCACATTTCTAATGTGGTCTTTTCCCTTAGTACTGTTACAGGGAATGTTTTTTCCATACTCTGTAAAATGGAGTGTAAACACCTTACGTGGGAAAAACCTGGAAAAAGTTAGTGAAAAGATATTATTACCATACCCTTCCTTTTGCTTTTTCACACACACACATACACAGAGTTGAGACCGGAGAAGCAATTAGAAAATCTGCTGCAAAGCCATGGTGAAGGGGCAGTTGCTCAGTGAGCTGCAGAGTTGCAGGAGGAGAGCAACCCATGGTAAGAGGAGATGGGCAGCAAAGCCAAGAAGCTGCAGCCCACAGCTGGCTGGTGAACAACCTCCCCAGGAAGAAGAACGGGCTGTTCCTGGGGAAGGATGGTGATGCCCAGCAGCAAAAGGACCCACGGGCAAGATGCTCCGGCACAGGGAAAGCCAGAGCAAAAGGGGGCCATGCCTGGGTGTGTGCAACAGGCTGGGCTGCCACCCATCAGGGGCTTCCCTGGCTCATGGGTCCTTGCCCCCAACACTGAGCTTTGTGACGCTTCCCTGATCATAAGCATTGGATTATGGCAGTCTATTTTCTTCTGTCTATAAGGTTGTCACTGTTTTTTTCCCTCGAGGAAAATATGTTTGCTGTTGGCTCCACTTTGGCTTCTGCTCCTCTGACTGTGTTACAAGTAATGTGCCCCATTAGCTCTCAGGTTGACTGTCCATTTGTCATCTGCTGCATCGTTGTCATATGAGCTTGTTTGAGCTAGGAATACAGCGGCATTCATTGTTCTTCCTGTAAGTACGTGTCACAGAAGTGTCCATCCAAGGTTTTGTACCTTTTTCCGTATGCTTGGCATTGGCACTGCCATTTGGCAAAGGATACACAGCTTTTTGTGCAGTTTCCTTGTGGAATTTTATTTTGAGCTCTTTTATAATTTTCTATCCTGGGTCACACTTTTTGCGGGTTTTGCTGGGCTTTGGTGTCCATCCCTAATGCATGTCATTCTAGACAGGTAGGCTCCTTTCCTTGAGAAAATATAATGGCTTTGTCCAAAGATTAGTTTTGGGAACTCCTCAACGGTCCTGAGGTGTTTTGTCTTGCATTTAAATCCAAATTTGTCATTTAATATGTGTACATACCTTCCAAACTGCAGCCTTCAGCTGTCAGCCATCATTTGATCTTCTTCACTTCTTCTTATTTCTTAGTGTGTTGAAACCTGTTTCTTCTAAGATTCACCTTCATATGGGGACACAGACAATATAAGAAACAGCAGAGGATGAAGTCAAGGTGAAATTGTGCAAAATCAATAGCTACACTATTGTTTGCGTAACACAATGGGTGAAATGAGCTGTATGGTACTACACTGCACTGACTGTAAAAAAAATTTGAGCTTTTCTGATTTTTTCAGTTACTGTTGCTCAGGATTCCCTAAAATTATCACTTTCAGAAAGTTCAAAACATGAGTAATTTCAGCCCCCAGACTCTGACATCTATGAAGAAACACATGTATAAAGAAAGGGCTGATTTTTTAGGAGAAATTGGTTTAGTCTCTTAGCTGTTTAAGCATTGACAGGAATCTGCTGCCTCCTTGTAGTATCCCTTAAAAATTATATTTCAATAAACTTCCTTGTCTAACACAGCAAAATGGAAATAAAATTAAATTTTGAGCTACAAAATGATGGTGTTGAAAGAATATGTTCCCGGTGTATGAAGAGGAAAAGAATATATTTTTTGCCTGCTTTCTCCTCCAGTTCTGACCCAAATGACCCACTCCCCTGCCTTAGTATCCTAGCAAAGAATATGAACTAGCTCCTACTTCTGAAGGACATTCATACAATTTCCATCACTCAGCATCACAGTTTGCCTCTCCATAAAGCTTTTCTTGATGGAAGGCTAAGCATGCTGACTTGAAATATGGAGTCATACACTGGTCTGGGTTGGAAAGGACCCTTAAAGATCATCTAGTGCAGCCCCCCTGCCATGGGCAGGGACACCTTTCATTAGATCAGGTTGCTCAAAACCCCATGTGACCTTGAACATGTCCAGTGATGGGGCATCCACTCTGAGGAAATTATATGCTTCAGCTCTTACCCTAAAAACATTCATATTTAATTTTTATTGGTGATTTTTCATGCCCTCAGTAAAACAACTCTTCCTCTTCAGAGTGTTTCTTCAGAGGAGTGCTTACTTGTAGGTCAGTTCTCTCATGCTGACCCACGAACACTGCTCCCATACACCCTCCACTGTGACCAAAATCCTTCTCTGGCTTTTGCAGAAAACCAGGCATCGAACAACATGAGAAGCCGGAGGTATTCTACCTCTCCACACCACCTATTAGTAGAGGAAAACCTTCCTAACATGAGTCTAACCACTAAATAAGAACTTTCCAGCCTGACACCTTTTACCACTGTGAATTTCATGATCTGCAAGCACTCTCCCAGCTTCCCCAGCAGTGATGTTCAGCAATTACAGCACCCACCGACATCCTCCGAGGTTCCTCAGGCCAGAGCCCTCCCTGGCACGCACAGGTCTGGGGCTGCCGCGAGGGCTGCGCCGTAGGCAGTGCCAGCTGGGAGCCCCAGGCACAGATGGCTCCCAGACACCGTGTCCTACGCACCGGTACTGCTGCCTGGGCTGGATCTGCTCACAGTTAGAGAGGGTTTGATTTTCTCTGTATATCTTCCTTGGAAATTAACTGTTTCTGTTTCATACATCAGCCACTCTTCTAAATTACAGGTACAAATTTAGTGGCTGATTGTGAGCTGCCGTGGCCTCCTGTCGATGTATTATTGTTTGAACATCTGCCTGTTTAAAAAATCCCTGCTTGCTCTAATTGCAGCTTTGGGCAGCATCTTGGCACAATGCACTTTTGAGGTTTGATTGACTATTTTGTCTGTTTTCATCTTCTGTGGAATGGTTTTGCTCCTTTGTAACAGGCATGGTCTTCTCTGGAAACATCTAAACGTACAGCCATACACATTACTGCAAAGACCGGAAGGTGAGACATTGTCCCCTCCCAACGTTTCTGAGTGCACATGTTGGCTGGTTAAGTGCAATGCTTCTGCATGCAGTGGAGCTGGGCCAGCTGCCACCACTTGGGAATATGGCACTTTGCATTCAGACAGAACTCCTCTTTCATGCAGAATCTATTTTTTTCCTCTAAGGAAGGATTCCAGGAACTGCAGGCATGAAGAGGTTTACAAATGAGTCTACAATTTAGAGCCTCAAAACCTCTGTTCAGATGCTGTCTTATCCTTGGATTAGAGTTCACAGGTTCCTGGAAGCCCTCCGCCCCAAAGTGCTGAACAGCTAATGCCATCTTCTTAAAACCACCCCGCTAGACGTCTGCGTGAGGCGCACTGAGGTTGAGCAAGCTTGCCAGTGGAATGCTTGACTGGTTGGGCTCCACAAAAAATGCAGCAAGGAAATATAGGGGACGCAGACCCCTTCACCTTCACTTGTTCAGCGCTTTTGGGATTACCCCTGGCATTGGACATCTGCAAGAGAAATTTGACTCGCATCTGAGGCCACCACAGCCGACTGCACAGAACAGGGTGGGAATATTCATATTTCCTGTCTGTCTTGTTCCACTTATCACAGAATCATAGAATGGTTTAGGTTGGAAGGGACCTTGAAGATCGTCTAGTTCCAACCCCCCTGCCATGGGCAGGGACACCACCCACTAGACCAGGTTATTCAAAGCCCCATCCAACCTGGCCTTAAACACCTCCAGGGACAGAGCTTCCACAACTTCTCTGGGCAACCTGTTCCAGTGCCTCACCACCCTCACAGTGAATAATTTCTTCCTAATATCGAATCTAAATCTACACTCTCCCAGTTTGAAACCTTGCCTGGAAGAAGTCAATATGCAGTAGTTCAAAAAGAGAATGAGGATGAAATCCCTGTTCCTGGTGAATTAGGGTGTCCCACCAGAAAAATGGATACAAGGCTGCCAGGTTTGATGAATAATAAGTATACAGAAGTAAAACTACAGCAGTATTTTGGCTATCCCCCTGGCAGGGAAGTATATTGATCAATAGTCTATAAAATAATTTTCACTGTCTCACTGAAAGCAGGAACTTACCTATGATGCCTGGGTACCATTTTTGGGTTCAGGCATAAATTTGTATTCTCTTTTAATAACTATGAAAGGTCCTTTCTTTTTTTTTTTTTTTGACCATCACTGGAGTTGTATACATAAATGAAGATTAACCTCAAATGATGGGGAGCTAGAAATTAACCGCAGCATGATTTTAAACAAGTGAGATATCTTGTATGGGCCTATAATATTTTTAGACTACCTTTCTCATGTGTAATTGTGAGTCCTGTAGCTTACCAATAATTCTTTTTCCCAGAATTTAAATACATTTTTCATTGTTTACACTGCAAATATTCTGCATTCCCCAAGTACAGAAAACTACTCTGACTATAGAGTCTTTCAGTTGCAGCTTTTTCTTTTCTGTCACTTCTAGCAGTTAGAGAGTCTTATTTATGACTTTAATATAAATTTCTTCCCTAGTGTATTTGTCATTGTGATCTTGTCGAAACTTTTGGTTTAAGTCATAAAAGTTCTTTATCCCCAAAGGCATTTCTCTGTATCAGAATTTTGTCTTTTCTCACCCCTAAAAATGAAACTTAAGGTTTTCTTGATACTATGTATTAATCCTCTCCATCTTTACAATTCTTTTCAGTAACTGTGATCCCTCTTAGATTTTATGCATGTGCTTTATTTTAAACTTGTGATGAACTCAAAGAGACTGCGGTTTTCCCGAGAGACTGGTGGGATGGATGGGAAAGGATTTGTGTCCCTCATTTCTCAGACTTTGGGCTGGAGAAAGGGAATGACACCTAAATATAAGCAACTAATGTAATTTGAGATATCAGACGGCTCAGATGGCTCGAATGTCCTAGGGCATTCCAAGTCTATGGCCCTTGAAATGGCACTGAATGTCTGTGTTCAGGTAACTGATTCCCACTCTAAAGACCTGAAGTTAGGGAGCTAAATATAGGCACTTACATGTGAGCTAGGTGCCAAGCTTGCATTATAGTCAACAGGGCTCAACTCAGACTGGCAGCTGGAGGCACGCTATCTGACACCACGTGTCACTCCACATTTATTTTTAGCTTTCATAAAGAGTATGTACTGCAGCTCGTGTGTCACGCTGAGGTGACAAGAAACCACTCCTCAGCTGGAGGTGTGCCAAAGGCATCACATAATTGCCCTCTCTTCAAACCAAATGGATTTTCCTGGGCATGCACGTGCTGCATGGCAGGTGGGCTGTAAAATCAGCCAGAGATGTACAAAATCTTCGCACCTACAGGCAATCATGCAAGGTCCCATGGCAGAGTATGATCCTTGCAGGCTCCATGTCCTTCCTGGTCCCGGCCATCATGGGTTCCCACACTGCTTCGGCAGCTCAGCGGCAGCAACGCTGTCCCCGGGAAGCAGAGCTGGGGGAGCACCGGCACCTCTGGGAAGGCAGAGGCCTCGCCAGCAGACACAGCAGCATGCAGCAGGCACATGGTGACGATGACAGCCGAAGTGCTAGGGCAGTGCTAGCAGGCAATGCCTTGCTGCCACATGTGCTAAATAGACCGTGCCGGTGTGCAGCAGACACAGCTGTGCCCTTGGCACGATCACAGGGTTCACGTGGGGCTGCGGAGAGCTGAGCAGGGGGCACATGCCAGATGCAGGAGGGGGAAATATTGTGGAGAGTGCACAGACCCACCACGGGCACATTTTGCTCTTCAGCATGCCGAGCGAGAGCAGAGTGAGGACTAAACGCGCACAGATTGACCCAAGGACCCAAGTTTGGTCTGCAACATGTGCCCCTGTGAGAGTAAGCACTTCCTCAAGTCACACTTGGAGAGCACAGGTGGACCATGAAGCATCCACCCTTCTTTCATCAAGCTGACACTTCTCTAAGTCTTTAGTCAAAAAAAACCCAGACTTTCTGCACAAATGTTCTTTCACTTTGGTTTTGTGATCAAAAATAGCATCCTGCTGTTACTTTTTGGGTAACAAATCGTGCTAGCTAGTGCAATGAGGTTGTAAGACTGGGATACCTAGACCTGCCAAGATATGTATGCTAACTGGTCAAAACATATCAAAGATTAAAATTTCAAATAACACGTTTCACTGAAACCTGAATTTTGGCAAAATTTAAAAAAACTGGTGGAGGATGGGAGGGCTCAGTGAAGCTCCCACAAATCTTTAAGGTATCTGTTCTACACCTAAATGATTATAAGAGTGCTGGTGTCACATCTGGACTTTTCTGTTACACATTTTCTCTTAAAATGGGGAATAGTTAGGGTCAGAACCATATTAACTACTTGGACACCCTAAAATAAGTCCATATTTTAGGTGTAACAAGCCAAAGCTTTTATCTGACTAGGTACAGCTTGGATATGTATTTTACAGATATAATTGTGACTAAGACAACAAAGGTAATGCCTCAACAACACATTTTCCTCCCCAAAGAACTAAAAAATATCTCCTATTTCCATAGCAAATGCCTTATAGGAAACTGAACAGACTAAGTAATTTCTAAGAGCTTCATTTTTTTTCCAGGGGAATCTTGAAAACTTCTTTTAAAAATCACCCACATCTATTCAATATGCAACACGTTACATGAATGTCAAGTTATCACCACATTAGCAATGGAAAGATGTTTTTCAGTAGAAATTTATGCAGCAGAACAAACTCTGAAAAGCGTTTGCCTTGTCTTTTCTGCATTGTGGATCTATTTTCGGGAAAGGTATGAATGGCCTCCTAACATTGAATCCCAGCGAACATAATTCTTTGCAGAGAGTCAGACTTTGATGGCTTTTTTCCTTAAAGCACCAGGAGTGAGACTCACTTTGTAAAGGGAAGGAAGGGGGTTGTAGGAAAGAGGTGAGACCTCTTGGTGCTGGGCGTGTAAATGTACGTGCTGCCGAATAGCCAAGACGACCAGCCTTGGCAGAGCTGAAGTCCATTCCCTGTGGCTGCCCATAAAGTGTGGCAATCAGCATCCATTGCCACCCCTGCCACTGATGCTGGAGAGGGCAAGAGGTTCTGACAGTGCAACCTGAAGTGCGAAGACAATGATTTACCTGGCACCCTTCCCAAAAATTGCATTGATATGTGACTGTGTTGGGATCTTTATTCGATTATTTTTTTGAGTGTCAGATAGCAATATTTGGAAGCAGATGAAAGAAGCACAGGATGATGTGGTATGAAGAGTAAGGCAGGAGAAAGGAAAATTACAGTCAAGGACAAAACAAAAACATTAAAATTCTGCTGAAAAACTTCTGAAGAAGGTTTTTCCCTAAAAGTATAAGAACAAAATGAGACAGTCTTTAGACTCTTTTTTAGTAAAAAGTTTGCACAGTCCACTATTTCTGGTGGGACAAATCAGGTCCTTAAATTGCTGATGTTTGGGGATAGGTGGAATTTATTTACATTGTGAGACCAGCTTTGTGTCAGCTCCAGTCTGTACTCTTGAGGGTACCAAG
The DNA here is from genome assembly GCA_013398815.1 of Ibidorhyncha struthersii. Taxonomy (NCBI): domain Eukaryota; kingdom Metazoa; phylum Chordata; class Aves; order Charadriiformes; family Charadriidae; genus Ibidorhyncha; species Ibidorhyncha struthersii. Next base: position 22,916 of record VZSZ01010967.1, on the reverse strand, counting down.
TGATGTCTTTCAGAGTAATTTTCAGAATTACTGAAAACAGTGTACCTATGTGTACAGGTATGAGGAGAAATGACAAAACTCAATATTAAATATAAATTCTGATTGGTTATTTTACCTGCCGATCTAGATGCAACACAAGTACTATGTGTCGAGTGATAACCCAACATTTACCTTCTGAAGAGGCTGCAGAAATAAATATCATAACCCTATTCCTTATCCTAGGAGGGACGATTATCTACTTCAGGTTTTTTAGTGGCAGCAAAACTTTTAAACACTGAGATTTCCCTTTCTAAATGTCAGGATGAAACTGCCAGCCAGTTCATCTGCAATTCCACTCTATGAAAAGAACTATAGTATCACCTAGGTCAGGAAAAACACTCTAAACACTCTAAATTTAATACATTATTGAGCTACAGATTTTCTCCTGGGAGAAGAAACATGTACATCAGTTTCTATCAATTTAATTTGTGGCGAGTTTCTTAGTAGTAAACAAGCCAGTAATTGTGGTGAAACAGCTTTAGCTTTAGATTTTTTTTTTTATCCATCAGCAGAATATTTTGGTGGAAATCCTTGAATACAAATCTTTGAAGACTGTGATCTCCTCTTTATGGCTTCTAAAAGATCTGCCGTATCATTCTCCTTTTTTTTAACAGCACTCAATTACATTTTAAAAGGCTTCTATTGACCTCTCTTTTTGAGTTAGACTCAAACCATTCCCATAAAAAAAAAAAAAAAATTGGAAAACTTTGAAGTCTGACAACTTCCTTCAAGCAGAGAAGAGGGGAACTCTCTGCTATAGGTTGTATAGCGGTAATATCCAGAGGACAATTTAAAGACACACAAACACAATTTTCCTTAGGTAAATCTTTCTCCTTCAGAGCAGGCTTTGTAGATTTATTTTGAAACCATTTAGATCATGTTATTACTTTCTATAGAAAAGCTGTAAAAATATATTTTGTATAAGCAAAAACTCCTAAAATATTCCCAGCACTAGGTTATTTCTACATGCCTTCAAAGAATGGTCGGGGGAAGGTGGAGGGAGCAAGGGGCGGGGGGGGAATGGGGGACGGGCAAGCAGAAAAGGGAAAAAAAGTCATCTGTATCATGCTGCACCCAGTAAATATTGCAAAGTTAGATTCCTCAATCTGCTGTAGTCATTCTGCTCCAAAGCTGTGTGCGCCATGGATCCCGCAATGTTTCCCACTTCTGCTGATGTGGGCACCTTTTTAGTAGCTGACATTTTTGCTGCCATGAGAGCTGGAGGGAATCTCTGGCAATCACTAGACATAATTTCTTTAGAGAAGGGACACATCCCACTCAAAAAAAAAAAACAAAAAACAAAAAAAACTGTCAAACTATCCCTTACAGTGATTCCTAATTCTCTGTTTTTAGCAAAATTTTAGTTCTCCTTCATAAGAAGTCACCAGGATATCATTTAGGTAATCATACACTTTAAATATTTTAGCACGAAATATCTTCTTATATCTTAGCACCAGCTTTTGTCAAGCTGGATGAAATCCCACCTCTTGAAATAGATGGATATTTTGCCGTTCATTTCAGGAGAATGAAGAATTTCCATATTGAGGATTTGAAACCATGAAGTCCATGAGGTAAGGACTTACTCATCATAAATGTAGACTACCACAGTCTAGTCATTAATTACCGAAGCTATACCTTAATGTAAAAAATAGAAAATTGTCATGGCACAAATAAGCTTTAACAAGTGGAAGTTTAGAGTCGCGGGGGAAAGCAGTAAAATGCATTGTGTGATTAAGCTGCTGAAGACTAACATCTGATATTTTCTGAGTATCCATTAAAAATAGGTTTAAATATATATTGTAGATTGGAGTAATGCATTTCAGATACTTGCTTGGTCGGAAAGGAAAATATAAATCCAGCACACAATTTTTTTCCATAAGAGGTGAGAATGCCGGGGTCCTGTCCCTGCAGCAAGGGCAAGGAGGATGCCCAAGATGTTTGCACGGGCTTCTATCAGAAAGATGGGGGTACACCCAACTGCTGGTGGCCTCTCAACAGAAAAGAGATCAATAAAAGAGTTGGTTGGTGATGTGAGGAGGTGAGGGGGCCCTCTTCTGCTTGGTCTTCAGGTTGGGAGTCTCTGCATCCCGATTCAGAGCTAGCCTGACGGCTGGAGATCATTCAAGAGAAGCACGAAGAGCTTGGAGGAAAAGTCAGCTCCAATCTGGCTGCTGTTTCTGAAGAAGACACTGCCTTCGTCTGCTAGACAGCTCACCAGGTTGACGTGCAAGTGGGCTGTGTCTGAGTCCACAGGGGCTGTCTGTTAGTAAGCCTTGATAACAATTCTAAACAAAAGATTTGCAATGCAAAACAGGGAGCAAAAGAAATCAGAATAACAACAGAACTACTGTGTGTTGGAGAATCTGCACTTCAAGTAAGTAATTAAAAATCCAAACTGAACTCCTTCCCTAGGAAGGAAACTCTTAAATTGCACAGTCAGCTTTATTCAACGTCAGGAGATTCCTCTGGCAGCCCCTCAGAGTCACCTGCCACAGAACAGAGATGGCAGATTACACAGTGTTCTGTCGGCATTTGGGTTTTTCAGGGTCTGATATTTGTTTATACTCTCTCTCTCTTTTAAACAAAAAAGCTGTATATATTTTTAACAAGAGTGCTAATGTGTGTGTGTGCATAGACTATATATCTAACAATGTGTATGTGCACTAAATTATATACCTACAATACACATAGAATATGAAAGTCATTACGTAATTCCAGGAAACTGTCAAAAACCGCCTTTGCCTCGCTGCTGATTATCGTTCAGTGATTTTCAGAGGTGAGTGACGTATCCCAAACTGACATTTTTCTACTGTGTTTTGTAGACAGAGGCTGTCCCCAGGCGAGGCACCTGCGAGATGCCACTGTTACCAGGCAGGTGGCCGATTCCCGGGTGAGCTCGGGAACAGGCAGACAAACCTCGAAGTGGAAGCCGGAGAGGGGCCGCCTTCCCCAGCTCACTGCTACGTGGAGGCTGCGCGACGGCTGCGAGGTGGCGGCAGGTCGTACGCACACCTGCACGTTTGCTCTCTCCTGCCCCTCGCCTCTTCCCATCTGCACCCATCTGCACTTCATTAAATCGTCGCCATTCTCTGCAAAAAGAGGCCTGGGAGGCTCGGGGTGCTTCTCAGGACCCCCCAACCAGCACTAGCTCTGGAGAGAGCAGGGACAGCCCATGTGGTCAGAAGAGTTTAGGGAACTGCCTTTGCCCTCAGAGCTATTTCACCAAAGACCTGACCAAGGACATGCTGCCAACAGATTAGCTCCCCTGCAATCTTTACCCCCAAGGCTGGTTTTCAGCACACTGGCAGCAGGCAAGGGACACTGTTCCCAGCTGGAGATGACACAGAGGCTCTCTCAGGTGACGCAACGCCATTTCACTTTCCCTCCGTGGTTCTGCAGCAGGAAAGGGAAAACACAGCTGCCAACTACTGATGCACTGGCAGGTCCCAAGCCAAGCTCTTCCCCACCTCCAGCATGATGTGGCTAGCCGTCAGGTTCTAACATGAACCAGTCCAGACCATTGCGCTTCCCCTGTCCCGACGAAAGAAGGGAATATATCCACATATTCAGCCACTCCTGGGTCACCAGTCCAGGCTCCTCAGCAATAAGATGCCTTCTTTCTCACGATGGAAATAGGAGAAAAGGAGAAGAAGGGAGGAGAAAGAGGATGGGCTTCTGTAAAAAGCTTCTCCTTTCTTCTGTGCTTGGAAATAAGAGGTATTTGCAGTTCCCAGCAACTCCGAGGTGGTGCAGGCAGGGAGCCCTGCCCACAGCCTCCGGTCCTCTGTGCTCGGCAGCGGTGCTTTTCTGCTGGGGGATGGAAAGGGCGGTCGCCAGCAAGTCAGTTGGGGTGTCTGGGGAAAGCCATGGATATTTAGGAAGTAGAAGCGGCATCACAGTGGATAAACACATCTTTTGCTAATATTTAAATATTTTCAGAGTTCAGTAGTTGTTTAGCATGGAAAAGCTGTGGAGAACCGGTGCCAGATTTGGCATCAGCAGGGATTTGGATGGGAATCACTGACAGAAAGTTACACTGCTCATAAAAATAAAGTTGGCATCAGACCCAACAAAGTTTACCATCACTGCTGCAGAGAAAAGATCAGTGGAAGTATGAGAAAATATTGGAAATAAATATTTTATATGCAGGAAGATTAATGGTGAAACCTAAGAAACAAATTACAATGTTGCCCTCATCTTAACTTGTTATTCTACGTCTTAGATTTTCACGTAAGAAATTAGATAGAGTTTTTAAATTTTGGCCTAACTTGGAGATGATCTCAGAGCATTTTTAATGGAATACTCTTTTATTTGTAATTTAGTCTTGCTTGTATCACACCTAGGTGAGAGTGAACATTTTCGTTGATTCAATAGTCGTGAAAGATCACTCATGACGTAGAAAAAACTATGCTGATATTTCTTCTGTGCCGTTTAAAACCTGCTCACTTAGTACCCATTAAAAGCAGAAAAAACACTGGAACTGGCAAAAAAAAAATTAAATGTCTTTTCCTGCTTTTTATTAACCTTTCAATAGATGACTAGTTTGATTTTTTTCCAGAAATACCTGGTTTAGAGTTGAACCCCTTTTTGTTTGTTTAACTGTATGGGAAGAACTAGGCTTCAATTTGAAGAACATTTTTATTGTCTGAAGAAATGATATTATTATCCACATCTCCTTCTTATTAATATGAGTTTCCAGAAGTTGGCTTTTGAGCACTGGTGTATTTTTTCTTTTTTTTTCTAACTGATAAGAAAATTAATATATGGAAAAAAAGCCTACAAAATAAGACTAATCATTAAGATATGTTTTGATGCAGTGAGAACCCTATAATTATAGTAGCCTAATGTGCCGTTTAACGTCAATTACATCAGTGAGGTGTCACGTATTCAATGAGATGCTTCATGGAATGGGAAAACAGCCTTTTTTTCTGTTGTTTATTTTCACAGTTGGGCAAGTGGGTCCTATAGCTGATCTTCATATCCTTCATATTTCCAAATCAAATTTGAAAATTGTGTACGATAACAAACCTAATAAGATAAAGCAGATTACTTACTTAATATAGCATGATGCCAAGTTTGCCAATTGGTTGGTTTTCAAAATCACTGTACAAGAAGGTGGCTATTACCAGGAAGTTGTTTTTAACTCTAACTGGAAAATAGTTTTCATGAAGGATAATTGCTTTCTAGAGCAAATGCATTGAAGTCCTTCAATCATTAAAATCCCTATCCCTCATATGCAGGCAACTCTCATAGCTACATCAAATTCACTGAAATAAGCTACGTGTGTTATTGTAAATAGATTGCAAAATTCCAGTAAAATCAAATGAAAAAATTATAGTGAAGTATCTGATCTCAGCAGAAAAATTTTCTTATTAAAAAAAAATCTTTAACAATTCAGACTCACATTTGTTTGTTACCTACCAGAGCTGAAGAATGACAAGAGGCTTTATCTTTTGTATGTTGAAATCAGTGACTGATGGATAATATAAATGACTGTTCGAGAACTAAATTCTGAAGTAGATGCTATTATATGTTCTATGCCAGTTAACTGAGTGCTGCTGTATCTTATTATTACCTGAGTCTCATTTATTTTATTTTAACAAAAAACCTCTTCTATTATTTTGATTACAGTTGATAATAAAACCACTAGCAGAACATATTTTCATTAAAATAGTGTAGCTCTCTAAATGCTTTATGAAGTCTTGTCTTTTTCACTGAAATTTCATTTATGTGAGGAAAAAACAGGATGAAAGGCTCTGGCAATGTCAAAATAGCTCATTTTGACATCTTTAAGTGAAAGTCTTATACTTTCCTTTTTGAAATGGCTTTTTACTTTGATTTTTGTTTCATACAGACATATGTGAGATGTGTAAAAAATCTAAATTGGAAAGAATTGATCCATCTGAAACTAGATATTTTTCATTTTGCAGAACACTTTAATACTGAAGTTTTCTTGAACTGGGATAAAACTGTCTCTAGAAAACTCAAAGTTCTGGAAACATTTTCATTCTCCATATAGTTCTAGCTTTGCTTTAAGTTATGGAACAGACATGTTACCAGAATTACAAGTAAAATGGCCTATAATAACTCTCTGCACTGATGTCTACCCAGGAAGTGTGAACAAACATGAAAGCTTTAAGAGAAGCAGCTATCCAAGCACTTTTGGGGTGTTAATTGGAAATTCAGACAAGCACTTCTCTCTGGTGGTTCCATTTTGCAAATTTTTGAAGAGTAGAGCTGAGAGAGAGGAACCACATCCTCTGAGTATTTTCTTTAGATAACCAGCATCCACCCTTGTAAGGTGGAGATGTTCATTTGGAGAAAAGGAAAATTAACCCTTTGAAACCTGAGAAAAAGGTTCAAGCCTTGCTTTACCCTTTCAAGATTTCCTGCAAACCATGCAGTGGTGTTTGGCTTGTGCAAAATAAGGCTTAGCTATTTCAAAGTGGTTCTCCATGGTTCCCCCCCAAGTTGCCCTTGAGACAGCAAAGAAATGAAAGTAGAAATAGGTGAAAATTAAGGATGACATTCTAAAAATGGAGGCAAAACAAACATCTTAAGCCTTGGCATGGCAAGATTGCATTTTTCAGAGGTGGCATAGTGGATTCGCCAGGGACCAGACTTCCCAAAGAGACCCAGGTCCCCTGCCTCCTTGGCCACAGTAGTGGCAGGTTGTGGTCCAAGCTGCCACCAAGTCTGGTCATGTTTTGCAGCTGGCTTCCACTGATTACATGGGCCTTGTACTGCCCAGGCAAGGTCTGATGCCAGCCAGGAGGAAGGAGATGAAAGCTGCCAGCTCAGCTGCTGGCACGACCTGCAACCTCACCTCTCCCATGTGACAGCAAAAAGGAGTAAGACAGAGTCATTGACAAAGCAGCTCTGAGCACAGTTTTAAGTTTTTTACCATCACAACTGCCTACAGTGTGGTTGGGGAATGTACTTGGTATCCCCATCCTGAACCTTTTCAGGGATGCTTCTGTGGAAGCACTTCTGAGTCAGCACAGTCCAGCACAGACCATGGCTAATGAGACAGACAGAGTGTAGGTGTTCTGCTTGATGGTGTGATTTCACCCTCCTAGACCTACGCCGACAGCCAGCAATGGATAGTCCTATGTGCAGCATCTAAAATCGAGAAGCAGACCTGTGTGTTTCCCAGCTGTTAAAAAGCTGACAGCCCGTGCTGCCCCTCTTGCTGCAGCAGCTGCGTACACTCACAGTGAAAGGGCAAGGGGAGGGGACAATATGCCAAGGTGGGACAACATGCCAAGGTGGGACAACTGGCAGGGCTTTTGGGGTTGATGAGTGACAGACAACGCTACCACTGGGACATATCTCACAGGCAAGAGAACGGCTCAGGCAACTCTGCCTGCCCAAATGAAGCTCCCGGTCCAGGGAAACAGAAGTTCCTGATGTGCTGAGCATGTCAGCACCCACTGCAGGGTTTCCAAAAGTGAGCCATGGTTGCGCAAAAGCATCTGTGACCTTCCGTCTTCAGAGAATAAGCAGACACTCAGGACTTGTTGAAAATCCCTAAAGACTGGGAGGTGGGATAAATCCCGGCTTGCACGGTGCTGCTTTGTAATGCGAGTCTTCCTGGTTCTGTCCCCAGAATAGTTTATCCTCAGGCTGAGTATCAGCTTACCAGTGAGAAAAACTGAATGATTTAAAATGTGCTATGTAAAACCAAATATATAAACAAATTGAGATTATCTCTGTTTTCCTTGGTTTCTGTTCATTACGAAGTATATGGTCAATTTCTTTGCTTTCACTATTTTTCCCAATCACCTGGCTAAGTAAACACGGTTCTGACAGTATTTATAATATAATAATACATGCACATAAGCTCTTGCATCAATAGTTTAAGCAACTTTTATAAAACACAATAAAAAAACTACAGAGTAAGTGAAATGTCTTTTTCCTTTTTTCTTTTTTTTTTTTTTTGTGAGTGGAATTCATACCATTTGGGTGGTGCAGTTAAATTCCACTTTAGAAGAAGTTTATAGTACTGTAGCGAAGACTGTCAGGAGAACCAATTAAAAACTTTTATATGACTTGCTGTTTATAGTAGTCCTGCTATATTATAATAATAACACTCAGGTATTGGAAAGATTTCCCACACGATGCTGTAAATGCAGCTGAATTCTGGTTTTCGGTAATCTTTCTCTAAGGTCAAGCCTTAGTGGAGCAAATGTGGGGAGAGGCTACAGACTCCGTCTACGTACAACTTATTCCATATTTTACTTTAATTTTTAATACTGTGCAGTTCTACCAGAGAAATACAAACAAACTGCAGTACAGGTGATTATACGGACTACATTTAGAGCTAGATCTCCAGAGATGAAAAGCTGGAGAAATATCCCATAGGATTGACAGGTTTGTGCTCAGAAAACTCTAAATTCTCCTGTCACTCACAAATGTATCTACCGACTTAGTAAAGAATACCAAGTCACCAGAAAAATAAACATGAAACAAGATATTTTAAGATATAGGTACTACATACTTTATGTTACACTACACATGAACTGTGGTTTGAGGTTTGGAACAAAACCAATGGCTCAATAATATCTCCATGATAATAATAATAACCTGGTATCCCAGTACCCTGCCAGCGAACTATGGCCAGAAACGAGTCCCCCGGTCCATATTCTCAGCTGGCTGAACAGTCAGAGGTGCTGCATAGCCAATAGTTCCTACTGACTTGTTGAAAGGTAACATTCCCTTGTTGTTCATAGGAATTTGGCTTTAATGTATGATTTAAGGCAGCCAAAGCAGAAGGAAGTTTCTAAGCATCCATGGCCCAGCAAACTAACAAGGCCAGCTGCTCACCAAAGCCCGACCCTGAGCCAGGGGCACATTCTACTGCACCCCTTGGCACCCCACGTAATCTACGCGGGGATTTTATCCTGCCTCCCCAAAACGGCACGACTGGAGAATACTCCTGCCTCTTACAGCTCCAGCCATGCAGCTTAAGCCATCCTGCCAGGCAAGTGATGGGAAAAGGGACAAACGGAGAGCAAAGCGGTGGAGGAACCTTGGTTTGCTCACGTATCAACAAGGTGCTTGCAGGCTTTCAAATATTATATTAAACTAGTCAATAAGTAGATAAATTACTTTGGTGGAGAGGGGGAGGCAACGTCAACATCCACTGGAGGAGAGAGGAATATCACTCAAGTGAGCATGCACTCAGAAGTTTGTACTTCAGACTGTAATATTTTGCAATAAAACAGCAGCATAACTTGGTTTCAATAGGGGTTTAATCCACTCCTTGTCATCTTGCTATTTTCATTTGTATGCTTCAATTCCAGGTTGTTTTTTTTTTTTAAAAAAAAAAGTGGTGCTGAAGTGCTTCATAATTAAAATTTTTAAGGCATTTTAAAATTATCCGCAGGGTAACTGAGTCAGATTTTGATTGGTGGTGTATAATAGCAGATGTTTGTTGGTACTGTAGAGCAATATAACAACATGCTACAAAATGTTCCATTAGAAATGCATACTTGTTATAAGAATAAGAACATTTAATTGATTTACCCTGTGGTAATAAATTTTTTACTCTTAGTCATGCATTAAAATAGATGTATTTTACACAATGACAAATGTACAAAACATCTCACTGACTAAGCAACATCCTCTTGTGTCAGAGTTATCCTGACTATGAGCACAGTCCTCTCCATCTGTGGTAGATGACTGAAGAAATAAGCAAACCGCGTTGTTTTTGAATGTGAAGGAAAAGTAGATGTATTTAACCATGGGCTTTTAAACCATCCGTAGGATGATAGCAGCAACCTTCCAAAAACTGAGGGGGATATCATTATAACACCATCTGAAGTAATAAATTATTACTCCAATTTTACAGTTGGGAAACTGAGGCATAGACATGGCATGTCATTTCCCCAGATCTGCTCAGGGAGTCTGCTGGCTGTGCTGATGAGAGAATACCGAGCTCCTGGCAAAATAATGGATTTGCTGTAGTATCCTCCATAACGACACATCCAAGATAAACCAGCAGCAGTTAAATTAGAAAACAATCTTCCTTCCGATGCTTTCTCCCTTTTTCTAAATCAAGAATTAATTCTTCCTCTTACCTCATTCCATAAAAGCACTTCAATCTGCAAGTTGAGGTCCCAGTACAACTCTGGCCAAGATCTGAGTTGCTTTTCTGTCCTGTCCCCCAGCTAGCTCCGAAAAGGGGAGGTGGGCATTTTGGTGGGCTTTCCTGCAATGCGTTATACTGCCTGCATAAATCCCAATTGACCAATTAATTAGAGAACTTAAAATAAAGACTTTTAAAACTAGCTGAAACAAAAATCCCGAAGACTCCATTCCTCTGCACGCTGAATAACTAGCTCAGACAAATGTTTTTCTGATAAAAAACTACAGAAGGTTTACAGCCCCTGTAGAAAAATTATTTAATATCAATATAAAATTTCCTTTGTTTATTAAAATTTTGTGAAATCTACATCCTAAATTGTTCTTAAAAATACTGCAGAGAAAAGCTTTCCTCAGGCAGATATCCCTATTGGTCCTGCCATAAACTTGATGCTGTCATGTCACAGTAAAATTGCTTAGTCAAGTGCCATCCTGCATGCTGCTAAGAAGGAACATAATGTCTGAAGTGAGCGGCAAATTGCAACTTTACTCACCTGAAGTTGTCTGGAACAAAATGGGCAGAAAGCTGAGTGTACTAAACGGCAACGTGGTAGATGCTGAACCCCTTTAGCAAAACACCTACTGAAAATCGGGGAAACTGGTAGGACGCGTCTAGTTAAGCTCCCTTCCAGATATTTCCTGAAGGTGTGATCTTTGCCTTTTGGTCTTCTTAGAAAGAGTTTGTGCCCTCTGAACAAATGAGCAAAATTAAGGGTAGGAAGTGGAAGCTTTTGGGGGCTTCTTTTTTCTGCAGAAGGACAATTTAGGGATCAATAATGGGCATGAAGTTCTCTATTTAACTTTAAAAAACAATTGCTATTCAATACTATAATATCACTGGGAAAGGGAGCAGTAGAATCTTTCAGGATGTAAAGCAAGAAGAAAACAAATTTAAATGTGCTACAGTGTGGTAAAGCGACCACTTATAGCAACCACAGAAGTAATAAGGGAATATTTATTTTAGGTCAAAAAAAGAATAGCAGATGCGTTATTAAGTATTCCGTTTGGTCAGAGCTCGGTAACAAGTCACTGAAATAATTGCACTAGAAGTCACAAAATCCATGATCCTCAGGGACGCAAAGTGTTCCAGACTTGTAGAATTGCTCAGTCTTCGTAGTGTTGCTCCCAAAGCAGATGCATGCTTCTGGGGACTGGGGTAAGCAACACAGGTACCCACGGTTACACAGACAATTGAAAGTCAAAATTTAGGTGGAATGTATTTCCTATATGCTACTGGCATAAGTGCACAAGGTAAGGCTACATTTAATATAACAATAAATAGATGAGGATAGACTTTATAGTATTTCAGCAGGAGAAAGAGGACTGCATGCAAATATTAACTTCATAATTTAAAATAGTTTGATTCCCTGCAGCTACATGTGTTTCAAGAAATCTGTAAGCTGCAGATTTCATATTAAGTAACTGCAAGCATCTCATCCAGTGCTAATAGTCTGACAGCTGATAAGCGTAGCATGGAAAATGTGTAGGATTTTGTGTTTCCACAGCCTAACACCAGTCAGGCTTCCACTACTCTGCTGCGTTTGTAGCAGCCTCTTTCATCGGAGCATGCATTTTAATGAAAAAAAAAACCCCACCAAAAAACATCGCAGTGATCAGTTTGAGAAGACTTAGAGCCAGGGATAGAACCTGGCTTCAAAAAAGAAAAAGCCTCCAGTGGGAAGCAATTAGAACAATACAGAAAAGTTAGGTGTTATTGAGTGTTACAGGAGGTAAACAGAGCAGCGCAGCCATGGAAACCGCCGCACCAGCAGGTCTCCTCTGATGGAACGGGCAGAACCTCAGAGGGACGCACGGACCTACCCAGCCTGCACCTCCTTCCTTCCTCTGCTTCCTGCTTACTTCCTCCTCTGTCTCGATGTGAATCATCATCAGTGGGCAGGTGAAAAGGAACTGTCAATCAATATTCCTCTCCGGGCTCCAGAGATAGGCTGCTGAAGCTCTTGTCAATAAAGATAACTGTGCTCTTCCCCCCATAGAAAACATATTATTTCTTAGTTGCCCGAAGCCCCGAATCATAAGACCTATCATTTCTTTTAAAAAATTTGAGTCCCACTTGAAATCATTGACTAGCCAGGACATGACCGCACCAAACTGCCACAGCTTTAAATAGCGGATACACAGCTTCTGAAAATAAATAGAAAAGCTGTCAGACGATATATGCAAGTAAGCCAAATATATAAAAATATGTATTTTCATAATTTATAAACAGGTACTAGCAAATAAATAGAACCTACACAATACAATACTCCATTATTCTTGCCTTATTCTTTCATAACTAGAGAACCACATGTGCTATACAAAAACCTAAAATAACCAAAAATAATGAGCAGTATTCATTACTGATGTCGTTCCACTGAAGTTAGCACAGACACAATGGGGAACAGAGTCTGGATCAGCATCTCAACTACCCTTATTTAGATGAGTACTAATTAAACAAACACCATTCAACAATTGTTCCTGCAAACCCTAATCTTCTTAATATGTAATCACTTCTGGTAGTCATTAAAAAAAAGATATATATTTAACTTAAGTTTATTTTAAAACACTTAAGATATAATACAAAATGGTATCACAGAAACATAGAAAATACCTCAAAAAGAAATAGAAAACAAACGCAGACACCACTTACCATGGCTGACGCTATGAACTCAACACGTTCATATGATTAATATTTTGGAAATTCAAATAAAGAGGGATCGCCCTGTCTGAAGTCTAACTGTTTCAACATACTTTTACACGGATACTTCTTTACATATCTGCTCCCTTCAGGGAATAGCTCAAGACTGGCAATGTGTTTCACTCATTGTGTAACCAGTCACAGAACTATTTAATCATAACAGCATTAAATCCACATTGACCAAATTTAACAAAAAGATGTGGGCTTTTTTTTTACCATGGTGTTTTTACCATCATTTATGCACAAGTCCAGTCACAGTCATGATGGCGAAAGGTCTGCATGGACAGGGGAGCAATACTTTTGATTTGGGTGTTTGTTGGTGTTTTTTTGGGCGGGGGGGAGGCGGTAGTTTTTTGGGGGTGGTTTGGGTTTTTTTGCTTTTTTTTTTCCTGATTGCATCAATTTTTCTTTGAAATTCCTTTGAGGAATTACTTAACGTTTACTGAAAGAGCCGCACTGCGTGCGGGGAGGAGTGGAGTGGCGGGGGAAGGACACGTCTTGCCATNCGCGGGCCGCCACTGCCACCTGCTGAGGGCACCGAGATACTGACGGTCCCGGCCCCCGGTGGCCCCCCGGACCGGGGGACCGCCGGGGACCAGGCGGTACGGAGGATGCGGAGGATGCGGAGGATGCGGAGTGCGCGGTCAGCCCCACACCTCGATGTTGGTGTTCACCAGCAGCATCGCAGCGCTAAGGACGGTGTCAAGTAAAGATAAATTTAGGGCCGCCGGTTTTCTTTCCGTTGCCCCCGCAGCTGGTCGGTCTACCAGCTCCAGCTTCCTAAAGCAGTCGGTTAGCGGGTCTTGAAGTGAGAAGAAACGATGTTTAGTGGCTTCACGATTGTGGGGCATTTCCACAAGGTGTGTTTTGCTGTAAATTCTTCCCTTTGACAAAGCATACTGTTTGATTTCAGAGGTGTGCTTTTGGAAGAGAGCGTACCGGTTCAGTGAGCAGCAAATAATTATGCAAGAGGAGGTAAGGTTACACGGTGGAAATTATTACTCCTAACTAATGCGGTGCATGAAACCAAAATGCCTTTAATAAGGCTCCTCAGCCAAAGGCAATGTACGAAAGAGATTGTCATGTACTATATTAAAGAAAGAAAACCTGTCCATTTTCTAACAGGGAATAAGATCCTAATCAATATTACTTGGGTTCTAAAGCGACATTGCTCTCCTGAAATTATCCTCAGCGTTGCAAATGCTCCCCTCTTTAGAAAATATAGTCAGTAATTCTTCATCAGTTGAGCAGAAGCAAAGAACAAAATGTTTGTTACTATCTGGGGCTCATCTGTTTCAGCAGAAACCTGCCTCCACTGTTACGCTACTCAAGTGTACAGATTCGCTCTGGTAACAGAGAGGTATCCTTATCTGTACGGATTTAAATATGGAAAGAGACAATGAATGGAAAGAACAACTTCAATCAGATATTTTAAGTTACAACTGAATCGTGTGTTTATGGCCCCAGACAGTGCGCTCTGCAAAATGTTCCAAAACACTCATCTCTAAGCTTTCAACTATTTCTCACTTGTGCNGGGGGGGGGGAAGGTTTGCTATCAAGATCTAACATAAGGAAGGTGGAATAATAGTGATAACCATTTCCAGCTGAGTTATGAAGGTAGTAGGTTGCTCTTATTTCTCATCCATCATTATTACCTAGGCCATCATTTCTTTTTGAAATCTGTAAGAATTTTGCTTCCAGTACATGATCTTCACACCATAAAAATAATTTTAGAACCATAGTTTTATAGTGCACTTCTTAGAATATAATGGCTTAAATTTCTAGTTTCTCTCTTTATTGCAGTGATCGGATAGCTGCTTCTATAAACCATTCTAGATAATATGTCATATCTCCCTTCAGCAGCTACTGCACGCACGATATAGGAAACTCTCCTGCTACTGGTTACTCATTAAAGTTAAGTGATAGGGATCCACATGGCAAGGTTAAATTTCAACACTTTAAACCCTGATGAAAGTTGCTAATAATAATGTTTAATTTCATTCCAAGCATTTATGGTGTCATCAACTCAAGCTGGTTATTTTCCTCTTCTCGTTAGGTGGAATCAATGAACTTCCCTGCAGAATAACAATCTTCAGGTAGAGTAACAAAATAGAGGCAGAATTTGACCCCTGCTTAAATTAAACAACCTAAATGGTTTTAATGTGAATGTCCTATTAACCAGAGTCAAAGTCTGATCAAGATTTTCAAAAAGGACTAGAGATTTCAATGTCCCAGCAGGGAAATGCTAACGGAAACATGATTTTCAAACCAAGACCACTCAACACTTTCTTAAAATGGTCCATTATGTAGGGCAACTAAAATAACAACTCCCTTTTAAAAAATAAAAATTTTGAAATGCTGCCTTTTTATTTGGGGAAAATAAGGTTTGCAACTAATCATCCATAATCTCTTGACACTGAGAAGTCTTGCTGCAAAAAATTCTGCGAACTTCAACCCATCTCAGAGGGAAACAAAGAGGTGAGAAAAGGAAGGATGTTCACTATGGCTGAGAGGGCTGGAGAAAGGAAGGGGAAGTCAATGGGTTGCAGAGTAGTGGGACCCATGGCGGAGACGGGGCAGGCACCGGGTCTCGTGTTGTTCCTTGTGGTTATGCTCACATGGGACTGTGCTACAATGTCTCTCCCTGCTCATTCTCCCATCCCCCTCTTTTTAGAGAAGCAATCAGAGGAGCTGTTACATCAAAGGCAGATTCTACTGCTATCCTTTCAACCCTCTGCCCCCTGCACATAAGGTTTGTGATTTTGCAGTGGGGGGCAGGATATCCGCAGTGACAGATGCTTATGTGTCCTTAAAGTATTGACCAGGTCAAACTTATCAATGGGTTTTTATTTCACAGAGTAGGTCATAAAGTATTCATTACCCTAGGTCATCTAGACTCATGGAATAATTTAGGTTGGAAGGAACTTCTAGAGGTCATCTACTCCAGCCTGCCCAACGCATGGCTCTCATCAAGGTTACGTCAGGTTGCTTGAGGCCTGCTAAGCTCTGAAAAACTCCAAGGACGGAGATTTCACAACCTATATAGGCACCTGTGCCAGTGTCCGACCACCCTCATGGTGAAACGTTGTGGGTTTTGCCTTATATCTATATTTGTACATCTTTCTTCTCATGTAAGTACTCCCCTAGTAAATCTGGCTTTTAGTCATCTTCTCCCAACCCTACAAGGATATTAAAAATCACTCTTGGCTCATACATTTTCTTGCAGACAATGATATATGTGGAGACATAAGCCAAGCTAGCTTTAGATACCTCACAGCTTCTTCTTTTGAAATTAAAAAACTACCTCCAGCCTTTCTCTAGGAATAGAGCTGTGTGGGGAAAAGCCCTGTTCTCTACTGTTATCTTATTCCTCGTGTTTATGATTCCTGCTTACCTGTTGTTGTAAACTTTGTCTCATTATTACTGTTATCTCACAGCCTTACTAGATCACCTATATTCCTCTTAATCTTTGCTTTCTTGTTTTTCATCTTTCTCCTGATGGAGATATTTGAAGTACATGCTTTAGGATGAGATTTAAGCACATGAGTCGGTCAAGTGCCTAAACATGCCTGTAGAAGCCTAAGGTACTCCTTTCTGACGTGCTACAGTTCCAACAGCTCTGACTGAATCTCATTACTCATCCAACAGGAGCTCTTGAGGGCCCTCCTGACCTTAGACACTTTTGCCCTCCACCTTTACGGTTTACCTAATGACAGGAATAACTCTCACTGAAGCCAACAGGAATGCAGTAGCAGAAAGGAGGAGCCCCAAGCATACAATTCCTACAAAAGGTTTCCAATGACTAGTTGTTCTCCGACACACTAATGGAAACACATGCTGTCAGAGTTTGTATCCATTCCAGCTCTCTGTGGTGCCTCTAGCTTATGAGTAAGTTCCCGTTATGTCACTTAGGTAACTCGGAGGGCACATCTTATTCAAATTCTTTGAGGATCATAGATGCTGTCAAATTATTTGAACAGGCACATTGAAAAGGCCAAATATTTTTATATCTTTTATGAAAAAAGGCAGTAAATTATTTTTTATTTTAAAACGTACCTGCAGAATACATTAGGTTGGTGATCAAACATCTAATTTAGAAAGAAGTTACAATGACTTACAGCCATTTAGTTTTGGGGCCTGTATTTATGCTATGAATAAAGCCTAAGACACAGCAGCATTTGTATGCAAGATGAACGGCTTTTGAGAATATTAAAACACTCCTAGATCTCAACAGAGACTTTAGATGCCAGGAAACTCTGTGCTTTAGCCCCTAAAATTTTAAGTCCCTGTCCAGGAGCAGAAATCAGACTCCAATGTTGGGACTAGGCCACCTCAGTAATGCATGAAGCATATAGGCACCTCCATACGAGGGTCACAGAAGCCAGGGCACCAAACAAGGACCCTTTTAAACTGGCCAGAAACATGCAGAGGGTATCTCCCCTTGCGTCCCATACGTGAGATTTAGTGATGCTGCCAACCTGTCCTGGTGGTCAGTGGTCAGAGTACTCCCTTCAGCCTCAGCATGGCTCTGCTGCCCAGGAGCAACAGCTAGAGCACCCTGAGGTAAGAGCATCTGAAGCAGTTGTCTCTCTCTGTGCTACTCTGCATAGATTTTCTTAAATTTATTTGGGCCAGAGAGAGCAAAGGTGAGCACATCTGTATCTACAGGTTAGTCTGTGGAAACAAACAGCATAAATGCAAGTTATGTTCCAGTTGAGTGAAGACAGATGAGTTTCTAGGTATTTTCAGAAGAAAAACATTAGGTGATTCTGAAATATTAATGTCAAAAATTTCAATGCTTCAAAGATTAGGCAACAGTTGAATAGGAATTTTCAAAATCAGAGCTTCTATAGTAGAAGTGGAAGAGACATGCAGAGAAGGGGAAAGACGAGATGGCTAGAAGTTCACGTCTGGCAAATAATAAAGGTCACTATAGTCTACAGAAAAAGCTCATAATGAGATACATCAAAATATCAGCGACCAGGTACATCTCTAGATGATCTAGTGCATAAACTACAACCATGTATTGCCATGTCTTAAAGGAATTTTGTTAACTCTAGGGATCAAGCTGAGCTTTCACAGAACATTTCCTCCATACCCAAAGAAAACAGAAAAAAAATCCAAACCAAAAAATTCTTACTTGTCTCCTACACTGGAAACCTGAAAAATGAATGACCTCTTGCTGAATTCCTAAGTAGCCATGTTCTGACCTTGCCGGGTTTCTTCAGCTCTGCTGTGGGTTGTTGCCATGCCTGCTCAAAGGAACAGCCAACCTGCAAGCTAGCCAAATTGCACTCTTCTTGAAAACAAACAATTTTGAAGACAACATCCCAAGGATCCCAAGGATCTCTTTTCTTGTTTAGAAACTGTGTTTGGCTACAAAAGACTGCATTAAACATTAACATTTTTGATTGGCATATTTTCTCCAAAACTTGTAGGTATTTTGGGAAGTATGATTTTGAAAAACTAAATATTTTGTGAAACGAAACATTTCTATCTGAAAAAATATTTCATGTGCTATTCTATTTATACTATATTCCCAGTTCCTGTATGGTAAACAGCTCTGCAGTTCTCAGTACAGACTCAAGTCTTCTTTTTTCCTTTTTTTTTTTTTTTAGTGGTGAAATGCTTTGGTTTCACTAGATTAGAGAGTGGGAATGGAGCAGGCCTTGCACCTGTGGCAAAGTTGGCACCATTCAAGACATGTGGTCTTGTTTTGTCACCAGACTGTTTGCTCAGAAGTCCAGATAGTCCAATCACAGAGGGAGGAGGCTGGGGAAGGAAGGAAGTAAAGCACCACAAAACAGTAAAAATTACCCCAGAAAATGAAAGAGAAAAGAGATGAACAGAAGAGCCATTCCGGAGAGAGGGTGTTGGGGTCTGGCAATGACTTTACAGAGAGGCATGCCTTATTAACGGGGCGTGATGTTTAGATATTTAGTTAAGTAGGAATGAATGGAATCAATTAATTCTCTTATCAGGGATGATTATCTGATGAATGAGAGGAAATACTAGATGTCAGGAAGCAAAAGGAACATTTTGCTAGGACAGCCAGACGGCACAGAGGCAAGGCCAGGAATTTCTGCTGTTGACCTGGACCAGGCAAGGAGAGGAGGCCACAGCGTTCCTCTAGCTGGGCAGGAGGAAACAGCTCCTGTCAGAGGAAGGGGCAGACTAGAAACGGTTTGGAAAATGACCTTGGTTTTTACAGATGTAATAACCAGGTAGGAGTGGTTTCTAGCACACCTCCGGCCAAGGAGGTGCAAGTACTGCGAGTGAGCTATTCACGTTTTGTACTCCGATTACAATTTAGCCTGTGCTGGTAGTAACTCAGAGTGATTATCAGTGCTGGCCATGGTCTGCTTGGAATGAAAGTCTGGTCTCAGGACAGCTCTTTGTGGAGACAAGTCTTCCTCAGAGTTAGCAACCTCGTAGCAGTCTAACAGCAAGGTCAACACATAAAAGGGACATCAAAACTAAATGACTTCTGAAGGTACTCCCTCGAGTTCAAGGTTAAGGGATCTCATGAAGAATGCACCAGGAAGGCTGGGAAGTCCTTTCTTCTGTGTTCAAGTGTGTGAAAGCCTCATGCGACTGACAGTCTTGCTTCTTTCATTTATGTGAAAAAAGCTTGCAGGAAAATATTCCAACATCTTGGACTGTTAATGTGATATATATAATATTCCAACATTTTGGAATATTAATCTCAGAGCCCTGCTACAGCTTCTAGCATGTTACATGCACCGACTAGACAGCTTGTAATATGCATCCTTACATGCCGTTCACCTCATCTGACATTTCGCTAATGATTTATTATGCAATAGTGATGCTCAATTTGGGGTTTCCTGGAGATGCATACCGCGTGTTACAGGCCATACAACAGGGCCACATAACAAATGAATTGTTCCTAACACCTAGGTGCTTTGAAAACGTATTCCTGACTCCTGTATGCTTGTACCAAGAATAGCTATGTGTATCCCCTCCTCCATATAATTAGGCAGAAAGCTAAAAATCTTACGAAGAGATGCAAAACTAGAGTGTACATGATACCTCACCGCGTTATATAACACAAAAAAGGTTATTAACAAGCAACTCAAATGAACTCAAAACATGATACCACAGTAAACTGACCTTTGCAAAGCGTTGCTACGAAGGCTCTCCAGCCTTCACTCTGCCTGCTTTTCTGTTTAAAACAGCCACCGTATGTACGTGATTTGCACCGTTCCCCCTTTCGCAGCATTTCAGTGTCTTACACTGTTCCACGCATTTATGCTCACAACCCCTCTCTCTGCGAACGAATTGCTACCACCCCCTGTGACAGATACGTAATTGAGGCACAAAGAGAGATTTCGCAAATCCATGTAAATACTAAAAGCTGCATACAGGCGCACAACTGGTTTTCAGCAACTTGATAAACATCTGGCTGTGACTCGAGGCAACTACATGCTCAGGTACTTCGGACTTGATGTGGGCAGGTTCCAGCTCCTATCTGACTTGGCAGCACAGAGCGAGACAGTGAACCAGAGATCCTGAACTCCAGCCAGTGCCCTCCAACACCACCGGTCTTCTTTGCTTCCCTCTTTTATTTTTTGCCCCGTAACAAGGTTCTTCTATTAATAGACACCCTGTGTCACAATTACACCAGTGAACTTCAGTATTCCTGTTATTTATCTGCAAATTTAGTCCTTGTGAAGGCCAGCTTTAACTTCTAGTGTGGCTAACCCCCAAACTGCATTAGTAAATGTCTTAGAAAAGAAGTTTACATGGTGTTGCAAAAACATATTTTATTATACATAAGGGAATGAGGGAATATCACTGCCGTTTAAATGATTTCCTCTTTTTTATTAAAATGGAACCCAGAAACACTGTTTTAAGACAGCATATCACAAGTAACACACTGGAAGGAAACCCCTGAAGACCCCAAACCTATGTAACATTTTGTTCCTGATCAGAAAAGATTATATGTATCAGCTGATCCTTCCACAAGTCAGGATACGTAACATTTGATGTGTACATTTGGAATAATGCAACACGATCTTAAAACCTGTGATTTACGATTTTGGAAGGCTATGTTGTTGGCATTTGCCACAAAGTGCGGTAATAGCTACTCCCCAGCTGCATTTGAGGGTGCCATTTTCCTTGTCCTGCCTGCAGGTGGGATATACTGTACCCGCAGCCTCGAGAAGCCAAGGTTCCTTGGGATGTTCTTGCCTTGGAGATTTCGTCAAGTAGATCCTCTTACTGACACCTGAACCCAGGGTGACCTTGGACCACGCGGACACGCTAGAATTTCACACGACTCATCTCTGTAGGTATTATGTAGTCTGAAGCCAAAATATCAGGGGAATTTGTTGTCGTATAAATGTAGACCCGTATTTTGCAATAAATACCTCGAGGAGGACTAGCTTTTTTACATAGCACAGCTCCTCTGCCTGGTACAGGGCACGCAGCTGCCTGGGTGCTAATGATTTACTCAGCATTCAACCAGCGTATCGTGCCCTGGTTATCCGACATAGTAACAAGCAGGAATTAGGATAATTACCATAAATCTCTTTTCATAATACATGCTTTTTAAAGCATTATTTAATAAAAGATGATAAATGGGAAAAAACTTTTTTTCACACCTCGTAAAAATAAAATACTTAATTCATCACTAGGAGTATTACTTTTGTTTGCTTCTAGCTGTCGCGGCATCTATGGCTACACTTCAATATTGGCCCATAGTATTTGTGCTCACAGACTGCTTTCCTTACTATTATTTAAATTAATAGATGATTTTAAGCGCCACTAGAGGGCACAGAATTATAACAATATTTCTTAGTGGATCACAAAAAGTACATCAGGAACGGGAGTTTAGTAATTTTCATAGTTTATTGTCCAAATCCCCTGTTTAAAGCCTCAGCCCTATCAACAGTGATGCATGTGCAGAGTTCTGCTGCTGCAAGCTGTGCCATTGCCTACTCACAGCAACGAAACGAAGCTCAGGGGTGAGTGCTTGCGGGACGGGGGCCTGAGTGAGCCTTACTCAGCGGACTGGACCACGTGCTCCCAGATGAACGGCACAGTTTAGCTTTCTGGTGCTTGAGTAGCAACCCTCAAATATTTCACTCAAGTGACTAAGCCCAGTCGAATATCAACCTAAGCACGGTGCCGGAGGCCCAGCTGATGTGAAAGGCACACTATACGCATTCGGCTGTAAATGGCGACCCAGGGATGAGAAAAATGAAGAGTATAAACACTTGCATATCAAACCAGGGAAATGCAAACAAGTAGTAAATGAAGGATTAGCTAACTCAATTTACAATTCAAAGAAAGAGGAGTAGATATGTGCCACTGGAAAGCTTAAATATTAATAGGGTTGCTGTGGATACTTATATCAACTACTTAACATCTGTTTTGACATGTGTGCTGTTTCTGCCATCCCTTATCATGAGTGTGAGTGGGCACTGTGGTGCACGTTAGAAAGTTGCTGTTTGAAGCTGCCTGCGGTGGAGGAGGAAATGCAGTGAAGAAAGGAAGAAGATTAAGCTCTTTATTTACAGACAACTGATTGAATGGCTCTGGAGACACTGTAGCAGTAGATTAGTACTGTTGATGTTTCCGTGTTGCTTTAGTACAGGCACAAGTTAATGTCCTCAGTCAGAATATGACATCTACTTCACCGCTTACTTGTTTTCTGGAAGTTGGAGATGGTGTGTTAATCAAAAGCTTGAGAACCTGGCCTCTTTAACTAACCAGTACAAAGAAAAAAAAAAAACGAAATTAAATTGAATTTCTGAATGCCTCTATTGATTTTCGCGTAACATTAGCCTCCACATTATTAGTTTTCATTACCCCTTCACGAATTAGCGTCACTTTTTCACATTGCGGTGCTCAGGCTGCAAAACCACTGACACGCAGCTGTTTTTCATGAAGTCGGTGCTGAAGTACCGGGGGGACGGAGCGGGCGGCTCACCCCTCTCCCCGGGGCAGCGCGGGGCTCCCACGGCGTCCCCCGGGGGGGAGGGCAGCGGGCGCTGCCCAGCCCCGGGGA
>VZSZ01010966.1:97413-139347 GCA_013398815.1 Ibidorhyncha struthersii | reverse complement strand
CTCCCAGCACTCCCAGCTCTCCAGCTTCCCAGCTTCCTGCTTCCTGCTTCCCGCTGACCCTTTGATCCCTCAGAGGGCTTTTATACTGAGCATGATACGGATGGGNCTCCAATGTGTCAAATAACCAAGTTGGTTGGCCTTGGGTGTTATAGCAATAAGTATAACCAAGAGCCTCTCCGCATACCACGTCTGGACATCAGCCATAAACATTGGTCTTACCACTCTGAGAGAGCGAACATTGTTTGCACAATATGCTGTTAATTTCAGCAGTTAGAAGAGGCCCAGCTAAGAAGCAAAGTTACTGAACACAATTGGTCCTGTTTTACCTCAAACCAGGACAGCCCCCAACATAAGAAGGACATGGAACTGTTGGAGTGGGTCCAAAGGAGGGCCATGAAAATGATCAGAGGGCTGGAGCACCTCTCCTATGAGGACAGGCTGAGAGAGTTGGGGTTGTTCAGCCTGGAGAAGAGAAGGTTCTGGGAACACCTTATTGTGGCATTCCAACCTAAAGGGGGCCTACAGGAAAGCTGGGGAAGGACTTTTTACGAGGGCATGTACTAATAGGACGAGGCAGAATGGCTTTAAACTGGAAGGGGGTAGGTTTAGATTAATTATTAGGAAGAAATTCTTTTTTTTAAGGGTGGTAATTCACTGGACCGGGTTGCCCAAAGAAGCTGTTGAGGCCCCATCCCTGAAGGTGTTTAAGGCCAGTTTGGATGCGGCTTTGAGCAACCTGGTCTAGTGGGAGGTGTTCCTGCCTATGGCAGGAGGGTTGGAACTCGATGATCTTCAAGGTCCCTTCTAACCTAAACTATTCTATGATTCTATGTTTGAGTACGTGACTGTTACTTCTTCTGCTCTCGCCTCACTCTGGCTGTTCAAGAGGAGGATTACCAGACCACAGCAGCATCTGTGGCTGGAAGAAATCAGAAGTTGTCAAACAGTAACTCATCAGCCAAACATCAAATATCTACCTGTAGATATTGGGTCCTTGAAATGTAAAGATTATCTTTTTTGATGAATATTCACACTGAAAATATATTTTTGTCTTTGGAACTAAGAAATATTTAACCTTGATTATGCAATGAAGCTGGGATTCTCTAAGTGTAATTCACATTTCTACCACAACCCACTACAGCACCTGGTATAATAGTATCAATATTTTCTTCTCCCTCCTTTTCCTAACCAATGAAATCAGCAAGGTACTGCAATTATGAGCATCTGACAGAATCAGGAAGGCTGAAGTGTGGCCTTTTCGGCTCTTAACACGATGCAGGAAGATGATGAATAATTCTGCCATTGCTGATTCCTACCTTCCACATGCATATCGGCCTGTGCAGTTTGTCATCAAGGCTGAAACCTTCTGTATCTGACCTCCATCATGCTTTTCTTAAAATCATGCTTATTTTATTCCCCCTGCTCCCTCACCCCCAACATACTTGCAAAGAATTGATACCCCTTTTTTGATTGAGGTGTTGAAATCAATATTTTGGAAGTGAAATCCGAATTTCATATATATGAAACCATGAAGTAGCTTTAAATGAAGTAGATGTACATATCCCTATACTTTTCTGAAAATGAAAGTGTAGAGAGAACAATTTTCACTGACGACAGAACTTATAGAGATGTACCACTTTTTAAAGCAGTGTACTGGGTCTTGCTGGGATGGAGTTAATTTTCTTCACAGAAGCTCATATTATGCTATGTTTTAGATTTCTCACTAAAACTGTATTGATAACACACCAGTGTTTTATCTGTTGCTGAACAGTGCTTGGACAGCATCAAGACCTTTTCTGTTTCTCACTATCCCTCTCAGCGAGTAGGCTGAGGATGGGCAAGAATTTGGGAAGGGATACAGCCAGGACAGCTGACCCAAATTGACCATTATATGCCATTCCATGCCATGTAACATCATGCTGAGCAATAAAACTGAGGAGGCAGTCTTTCAAAGGTAGCTATTGTTTGGAGACGGGCTTGCCACTATTTAGTTTATTACACTTTTCCCCCTCTTTTGCTTATTAAACTGTCTTTACCTAACCCATGAGCTTTTCTTGGTTTTGCTCTTTTGATTATCTTCCCCACCCTGCTTGCCCATGGGTGTTTAGTTCCTGGCTGGGGTGAATCAACCACAGCATTTTTTAAAATATGCAAAAAAATTACCTAATTTTAATTTTTCCTTTTATTTTCATTTAATTAGTTTCTGCAGCAGGGAAAAAACCCAACTATTTCAATGAATCAAAAATAAGATGTGATTTTACTGAAGAAATACATGAAATCTGTTGGTACAACTATCATTTTTTAGAATAATTTCATTTGAAAAATTAAACAGCTTAACACAACCAACATTATAATAATTTTCTGGAAAATAAATATTTTGAAAGATTTAGATTTGTTCATCACAAATCCAACACATTTATGTCATCAGGTTGTGTGACAGGTTAACTACTGTATAGCAAAGTTTGAAAAGACAGCAGTTATTTCTCTTCCCCAGCTAAAGATGAAGGGCATGCAACTAATTTTTTTTCAAAACTTTTCTTTAATTCTAGTGCTGACATAGCAAAATATTAGATACACCATAGTTACTCATTTTCATGTTGTCTGGAATAAGCAAATTAGGTTTTCCAACTACCTTAAAACGCATCACCACCAAAAGTGAATACAGCTTCCAAGAAATCGTCTCTGTGGAAACATTATTATTAACATAAATTTTACATAGAGACTGAAGGGAAGAGATTCATGCATTGTCTCAAAAGAAACATTAGGAACAGCAATAAATGCAACCAGAAGACAATCACTTCAGAGAGTACAGTTCTTTGTAAATGAGTGCTCAGGAACAGAGCTGAGATAATGTAGGAAAAAAATATTTTAAAGTTTATGTGAATAAATAACATTGGTTAACATTGAGGTTTGCTTTTGCAAATTTGTCTATTTATTCATAGTTAAAACAAAGGACAGATTCAAATACAATCGTGTAAGATAAATATTAATGAAAAGAAATTTATTTCATAAATTATTTTTGAAACATAATATATTTCAGAAATTACTTTGGAAATGTTTTTAAAATTTGCCTAATTATTGATTCCAGAAGAGATAAGTCAAACTATTTCATATCTTTGTACATAATCTCCTACCCAACAAGTACTTTACTTTGTAAAATTTTGATTATCTATCAAGGAACACTAAGGACTTTGATTATTTTAAGCAATCTTTCAGACTTTTGTGTGATCTTTAACACAGCATCCAGCCCAGGCGACATTAGCATTTCTCAAACTTCTGTATTGACCAGTTCTGGTCAATCATCTCTTTCACAATTGCTGCAGCTATAACCACAATACTATCAAAATGTATAAGAACTAATTTAAGTAAGCAGCATCAAGACAACTTAAAGAAGTTTAGACATTTAAACGGGAGATTTAAAAGTGCTCTAACTGCCGCTAACGGTCACTTGCGGAGGCCATCAGCTCAGTGCTGGCATATTCTGTAGTAAGTGAGGAGGATGGCAGTGTATGGGGTGGTTTCCTGAACCAGGGAAACCTCTGCCAGGTCACAGAGAGGCCTGCCAGGAGCCAGCAACTGTCAGGAGAGCAGCTGATGAGGCCTGGGCAGGGCCAGGAGCAGCCACAGCAAGCCCCCACACCTTCTTTTAGATAGGAAATTTATAAATCCAAGAATATTTTTCTACTATGCCCCATTGTAATACTATTTCAACAGAAGATAAATACATTTTTACTTAAAAACCTACCATTTTAGTAACACTTGAAAAAAAGGAATTCAAGTGTATGTAGCAGCTTCACAAGTAATTTTTTCTTTAAATGTAAAAATGGTCAAACAATACTTAGCATTTATTTTTAAGGTAAAAGAATCAAGCAGAAGAAGGCACTGCTTAGCATGATATAAAAGTTTTTGACCAAGCATAATGGCATGAGTAAGCAATGGGAAAATTGATGGTAACATTAAAAGACGGAAGACTATTTTTGCTTTATGGGAAACAAATATTCCAAACTGATAATGATATAAAATTCTGAGCATATCAATATGCCCATACAAAACATAATTTTAGCAAGGCTGAGCAGGAATATATATGATACAGAAAAGGAACATAATCAGGATAATCATTCCTATTTTATAACTATCCCCTTTTTTAAAGGAAAATAATCAGAAAAGTGTACAATGCCATAGGATGGCCGCCAGGCGGCGGCGTGGCAGTTTGCATGGCAGGGCACACAGGGAGGGCAGCCTTCGGAAGCAGGCTGTTTTCTTCTGGGAGCTAAATGGAGTCAGCCTCCTGCTGGAACAAAAAGGTGTCCACCTGCTGCAACTGCATAGCTGCGGCTGAAACCCAGGCAGAAGTGGTTAAAACCTCCTAGGTGAACACCTAGGCCCAGACTGACCTCCCAAGAACTGAGAGAGCTGCCCAGACACAAAGTTGTGTGGAACTCCAGAACCTGGTATTTCCCCTAAGGTCAGAAGGCAGAGGTGGATGTCTTGGGTTCAAGTGTGCCCAGCTGAAGGAACTCTTCAAGTAAGTAGCCATGTAGGAAATATAACCCCCATTTTTAAAAAAAAAAAAAAAAAAAAAGGAAGACCTGGGGAATGACAGTCCAGTCAGTCTCTCTTCTATGCCTGGCACGATGATGAGGCAGATACTCCTGGAAACTCTGCTAGGGCACATGGAATATAAGGAGGTGATTGGTGACAGGCAGTATGTCTTCACTAAAGGCAAATCGTGCCTGACAAATTTGGTGACCTTCTATGATAGGGTTACAGCTTTGGTGGATAAAGGAAGGGTGAATAACATTGTCTACCTGGATACGTGCAAAACATTTGATACTGTTCTGCATAACATCCTTGTCTCTAAAATGGAGTGACAGGTTTGACAGGTGGACCACTCGGTGGATAAGGAGTTGTCTGTACGGTTGCACTCAAAGAGTTGTGGTCAATGGCTCAATGTCTGGGTGTAGATCAGTGACAAGTGGTGTCCCTCAGGGTTTTGTACTGGGACCATTATTATTTAACATCTTTGTCAGGGACACGGACAGTGGGATTGAGTGCAACCTTCAATAAGTTTCCAGATGACACCAAGATGAGTGGTGTGCTTCATGGGGAGGGACTCTTTATCAGGGATTCTAGCAATGGAATGAGAAGTAATGGTTTTAAACTGGAAGAGGGTAGATTTAGATTAGATATTAGGAAGAAATTCTTTACTGTGAGGGTGGTGAGACACTGGACCAGGTTGCCCAGAGAAGCTGTGGATGCCCCATCCCTGGAGGTGTTCAAGGCCAGGCTGGATGGGGCTTTGAGCAACCTGATCTGGTGGAATGTATCCCTGCCCATGGCAGGGGGGTTGGAACGAGATGGTCTTGAAGTCCCTTCCAATCCAAACCATTCTCAGAGGACAGGGGCCAGTGGCAACAAGTCTCTGCCCGGCGTGGCAGGCATGCCTCCCCAGTTACACCCACACCATCCCAAGTGCTCTTGCGAAACAGATCTGATGTTTTGCAAAAGGATCCAGAGGAGGACGAGGACAACAAATTGCTGAACTTGAAGATATCACGGAGGCCAAGATGGATTACGACTCTTATAACAACGTCTTCAGTAAAGAAGGAAAGACGGGTCCTTGTAATAGGGGACTCAATTCTGAATGGAGTGGAGGATCCCATATATAGACCAGACCCAATCCGCAGGGAGGTCTGCTGTCTTCCTGGGGCCAGAGTTAGGGATGCCCAGCGGAAACTCCCTACCCTCATTCAGCCTGACAACTACTACCCCTTAATGATTTTTCAGATAGGCAATGATGAAATTTCAGGGAAAAGCCTGAGGGCAATGAAGAAAGACTTCAGGACCCTGGGATGGCTGGTTAGGGGATCGGGAGTGCAAGTAGTGTTTGCTCCTATCCCAACAGTTTCTAGGATTGACGAGGAGTTAAACAGGAAATGCCAGCTGATCATTGCCTGACTCAGGGACTGGTGTCACAGGCAGGACTTTGGGTTCTTTGATCATGGGCTGCTTTTCAAGACACCAGACCTGCTGGCAACAGATGGTAAAAGCCTGTCTCGCAAGGGGAAAAGGGTTTTAGGGCAGGAGTTGGCAGGGCTCATTGACAGGGCTTTAAACTAGATTCGAAGTGGGGTGGGGACAGACCTGGGCTCGCTAGCAAAAAGCCTGAAAGCGGCATGCTGGCACTAGATTTGAAAAGTGAAGGGGGTGTAACCGGGTTCCTTAGGAGTAAGCCTGGGGGTGGTGCAGTTATGGCTTCCTCCTGTAAAAAGGAGAAGGGACCAATAGCCCAGCTGAAGTGCTTATACACTAATTGTAGCATGGGCGACAAACAGGAAGAACTGGAAGCCATTTTGCAGCAGGATAACTATGATGAAGTCGCCATCACAGAAATGTGGTGAGATGACTCACATGGCTGGAGTGCTGCCGTGGATGGCTATAGGCTCTTCAGGAAGGACAGGCAAGCAAGGAGAGGTGGTGGGGTGGCCCTGTATGTCAGGGAGTGTTATGAATGTCTTGAACTGAAAGATGGTGACAATAGGGTTGAGTGTTTATGGGTAAGAATCAGGGGAGGGCCAACAAGGCAGATATTGTAGTAGGAGTCTGTTATAGACCGCCCAACCAAGATGAGGAGGCAGATGAAATATTCTACAAACAACTGGGAGAAGTCTCGAGACCATGAGCTCTTGTCCTCGTGGGGGACTTCAGCTTGCTGGATATCAGCTGGGAATACAATACAGCAGGGAGAGAGCAGTCTAGAAGGTTCCTGGAGTGTGTTGAGGATAACTTCCTGACACAGCTGGTGAGGGAGCCGACTAGGGAAGGTGCCCTGCTGGACCCGTTGTTTGTAAACAGGGAAGGGCTTGTGGGGGATGTGACGGTCAGAGGCTGTCTTGGGAACAGTGGTCATGAAATGATAGAGTTCAAGTTAAGCCAGGAGAGGTTTAGGTTGGGTATTAGGAAAAAAAATTCACTGAAAGGGTTATCCAGCATTGGAATAGGCTGCCCAAGGAGGTGGTGGATTTGCCCTCCCTGGAGGTTTNGAATAGGCTGCCCAAGGAGGTGGTGGATTTGCCATCCCTGGAGGTTTTTAAAAAAACGGTAGATGTGGTACTTGGGAATATGGTTTAGAAGTGGTTTTGTCAGGTTAGGTTAATGGTTGGACTCGATCTTAAAGGTCCCTTCCAACCTTAACAATTCTATGATTCTATGATTCTATTCTAATATTTCCTAAACCAGAACTAGGATTTTAAGGCTTATTACCTTTCTTCTTAGCAGTAAGTTTAAGACATCCCGCCCTGCAAATAACATTAACAAAGAGACAGTATGAACAATGAATAATGCAAAGCAAATGTCCACAATGATAATTCACACCGTGTGTGGCTAAAATATATATGCACAAGTCACTTGGTTCACAATCACAAGTGCAGTAATGCATGAAAATAAAGATCAGATTAATACAAAAAAAAAGAAGCTTGGACTTGTGCAGAGAATCATGATATTTCATTATCAGCTCATTGTATTCTAGAAGGTGGCACTGGTAATTTTTCTTCAGCTCTACTGTGGGCAAATTCATGTGATACTGAGAATCATTTCTGCCTTCTAATTGGCTTGAGATTTCAAAAAACCCAACAAAACAAACCCAAACGACAACAAAACCCTCCTCTTCTAAAATACTTATGGCCTGATTTTCCTTTACCATAAAGGTCTATCCCACTAGTAGTTTAGGAAAAAAAAGTAAAAGCTGAAGTGTAAGTAAGAATCAGGGTCTGAACAGAATGAAGATAAAATATATTTCAAAATATTATTTTAGCTTTATATTTATTTTAATAAATGATCCTGAAACATGCAATTCTCACTTTTTTTTCTGAGAACAATGACTTCTTTTAGTCCTTTGCCCTTAGTTGTTTGGGGTTTTTTGTCTTTGATTTCTATGTCAGAAAGCTGAGAAGACAGACACAATGATTAATATGGGCTAGACTCTAATTTCTTCTGGACATCATAGCTTCTGCCTGGTTATATAATTCTTTTCAGGAATATACAGGTAATTATTTTCCTTTGTTTGTTAAGTTCAAAGTCAATAATAGGTTAAATTGCTTTTGGCTGCTGTATGGATTTAATTTATCTGAAATTACTCTGTGCCTGCAAATGATTAAGTCTGTGTTCTGTCTTTTTGTATAAAACATTCACTGATACTTGCATAAGGACTGCAGTATAAAAATAGTTTTTCTACATATCTAAGAACTGGTTATCATATCAGGTAAAAATCTTGACAGGTCTTCTACCTGAAGTGATAATAGATACTTTCTATAAAATTATTTATCAAATGTAAAGCAGGTTTTTATTTATGTTTATCAGAACTGATTCATGAAAAAATATTTTTTAAAGTATTAAAAACTACTGCTAATATTTGTTTGTTGTTATACAGCACAGTTAATATTAATTGAACAACTACAACTTCTTTGTTACATAATTTAATTTCAGAGACTGTGCTAGGATCATATGTGCTAAGGTAAAAGAACTTTACTATTTCAATTAAAAAAGCTAAGGTTTGCAACTAGAATCTTTACTCTAATGACATTATTTAGAGATAAAAAAAGGAACGAAACAGTCACCTGGGTTACAGTTTCTGTGATACAGACAGCTCCTACAGATATAATTTGTCTGCTCTGAAATAAAGAGTAATAAATACTTGAGATAATTGGATAGTTAAAGTGACCACAGGGATACTCTCTTAGGAAACACATTCTTCTCCAGCATTTTTAAGCACTGATACAGTCCAAAGGCAGAAAATTAACTCTTCAGATCCTTATAAACTAATGAATGCAAATATTATTCCCCTAAAAAGGATAAAACAGTTTACAACGCTATCCAGAGGTACAGTTGAACTACACTAGAGTGCTTTATACTAACATGTATGATCCTAAATCCCTACATAAACACATAAGTGCAAACATATTGCTTTATAATATTTCTAAATTCCCGAAGGTTTTTTTGAGTTCAGTAGGTGTGTAGATGTTGAAAAAACTGAAAACAGAATCCCTACATTTTTTGCGTATAGATGTGTAACTTAACTGTAGGCACAAGGATTTAAAGTGTTAACTTATATACTTAACTAGAGACACATATGTGTCTCAGCAGAACTTTTCACAAAAATGAAGTAATGTTAGAAGACTATGAGGGACTTAATTAAATATTCAAAGTTGTGTTCTTTTCTATTTATCTTTTTAAAAAGGTCAATTAGTGTCTGTCTTCAGAGACATTCAGCTAAGGTCTTTGTTATAGACAAATCTCATCTTTTCCATTTCATTCACCAAGCTGCTCAGACATATGGAAGCTTAGAAAACAGTCTAATATAGCATATACAACATGCTAGTAAACAATAAGTCTTACAGGACTTAGTTCAGGCCCAACAATACACTGATAATACTCTGTGTTTCCTTGACATAAATTACCTAGCAGTTTGACAGCAATAGGCAGAGAGCTATTGATTTTAATCTGCCAGTAGCAGGTCTTAAAAAAGCTTCTGTCTTTCTACATCTGTCTGGGTATATAACCATAAAGAAAAAAAAAACACCAACAAAAACCCCAAACACCAAACTAAACCCAGCAAAAAAGGCCTACAAAAACCTTGATTTGCTGTCAGAGCTCAAATATCCTAATGGAAAATAAAAATGTAACAACAGACAACTAACTAAGCATTTCGTATCAATACACTGTTGTGCAGAATTATAGGAAACAGTGCTTAAATGCACATCTTCTAAATATGTCCAGGGATGGTGACTAAACCACTTACCTGGGCAGCCTGTTCCAATGCTTGGTAACTCTTTCACTGAAGAAATTTTTCCTCATATCCATCCTAAACCTCCCCTGGCACAACTTACAGTTGTTTCCTCTTGTCCTATCACTTGTTATTTGGGAAAAGAGACTGACAACCACCTCTCTACAACCTCTATTCAGGTAGTTGTAGAGAGTGATGAGGTCTCCCCTCATCCTCCTCTTCTCCAGGCTAAACAGCCCCAGTTCCCTCAGCCACTTCTCATAAGACTTGTGCTCTTGATCCCTCACCAGCTTCGTTGCTCTTCCCTGAACATGCTCCAGTACCTCAGTGTCTTTCTTGTAGTGGGGGGCCCAAAAGTGAACACAGTATTCAAGGTGCAGTCTCACCAGTGCTGAGCACAAAGTGACAATCACTTCCCTAGTCCTGGTCACCACACTATTCCTGATACAGGCCAGGATGCTGTTGGCCTTCTTGGCCACCTGGGCACACTGCTGGCTCATATGCAGCCGGCTGTTGACCAAAACTCCTAGGTCCTTTTCCACTGAGCAGCTTTCCAACCACTCTTCCCCAAGCCTGTAGTGCTGCATGGGGTTGTTATGGCCCAAGTGCAGGACCCAGCACCTAGCCTATGGAATTTCATACAGTTGGCCTTAGCTCATCAATCCAGCCTGTCCAGATCCCTCTGTAGAGCCTTTCTACCCTCAAGAAGATCCACACCCCCACCCCACTTGGTGTCATCTGCAAAATTACTAGAGGGTGCAGTCAATCCCCACATCCAGATCATTGATAAAGATATTAAATCAAAGTGGAAGAAAAAAATGCATGGCCAGCAGGTCAAGGCAGGTAACTCTCCCCCTCTATTTCACTCTTGTGAGACCACACCTGGAGTACTGCATCCAGCACTGGGACCTCCAGCACAAGAAGGACATGAACCTGTTGGAGCAGATACAGAGGAGGGTTGTGAAAATAATCAGAAGTCTGTAACACCTCTCCTATGAAGAAAGGCTGAAAGTCAGGATTGTTTAACCTGGAGAAGAAAAGGCTTGGGGGAGACCTGACTGTGACCTTTCAGTACTTAAAGAGGGCTTGTAACAAAGACAAAGAAAGGCTTTTTACCATGACCTGTAGTGACAGGTTAAGAGGCAACAGTTTAAACCAAAAGATGGTAGATTTAAATTGGCTAAATTCAGTCTGGAAAAAAGAAGGCTTTGGGAGACCATATGGCAGCCTTGCAGTACTTAAAGAGAGCCTACAGAAAAGACAGGGAGGGACTTTTTTTCAGGGAGTGTAGTGATAGGATGAGAAGTAACAGTTTTAAACTGAAAGAGGGTAGATTTAGATTAGATATTAGTAAGAAATTCTTTACTGTGAGAGTGGTGAGACACTGGAACAGGTTGCCGAGAGAAACTGGGGATGCTCCGTTCCTGGAAATGTTCAAGGCCAGGTTGGACAAGGCTTTGAGCAACCTGGTCTAATGAGAGATGTCCCTGCCCTTGGCAATGGGGCTACACTAGATGATCTTTGAAGGTCCCATCCAACCCAAATAATTCTATGATTCTTTAGGCTCCCCAGGTCTCCTATGAAGGTTGCCCTTTGTCTTTCTGTGCATTTGTATAGCAGAAATAGTATCATTTTACAGAAATGTTGTGAAGATAAGCACAATGAAACATCAAGACATCATAAAGATTGCTTATGCATAACCAAGAGAAACAAGGTGAAAATAAGTATTTATAGAACCAAGCCTTATTTTTGAAAGAAGTATGACTTCTCTTTGTACAATCCTTTCTTAGAAAGTAGGAGAAAGAGAAAAATACTGCCTAACAAAATGAAAAGGTCATATCATTTTTTGTTTCTATGACTAGCAGTAGCTTCTTGTTTAAAGCAGTCAATCTAACGGTATTAAGGACAATAAAAAGACAGCAGAATAAATTTATTTTCACACCATAGGGTAAAAAATTTCAACATATGTACTATTTTGGCAACACTGACAGCATTTTTGCTCCAGTAAGAAAGAAACTGTGACCTTGTAACAATTATTTACTTCATTGTCAGAGCTTGAAACTGTGCACAAGGAATTTCTTTAGTAATTGTGTTTGATCACAGCTAAAATACCAGCCTAGCATTATTTTGTTAGTGCAGAATGCAGCAGGAGAATTCAAGGGCAGAAAAGGAAGAACTAGACATTCTGTAAGTATACCAGTTATAATTCATTATAGTATAGATTGCAGCTATAATTTGGAGAATTATACATTGTTCTCAATGATTTCAGAGTTATTTGAAATATTATGGTTATTTAGTGGTGAGCAAACAGAAAATCCCCCAGGCTATGAACAAACTGGTAGCTCTGACCGCTGTTCCAGAGGTCATAGAATTTCCTCAGTGAAGGAATTGCCAACAGCTCTTTTAGGAGTGACTGTAGTTCAGAAGGTACAATGATCATATTCTTATGAGTTCCATAAAGTTTTAAACAGTATGTAGTAGACACTAAATCCCCCAAAGTGCCTTCATTGTCTTGCTACTGATAATCTGGATATGTACCACTTTAGAAGGAATGTACCTGTCACAACAGAACTGCCTGGTAATGAAGAGGAACATAAATTATCTCAGGCATGGATACCTAACTAATACTGGCATTAAATGTCAGCAACAATAAAAGTAAATGAGCCTGCACTAAGAGCTGTGCATCTGCGATTAGATTCTACTTGCAGCTAACAGGTTGTTTAGATCTAGTTTGGGTTGGCCTACATAGCACCACATTACTGTAGATGTTGTGCAGATAAATACTAAATGAGAAACTAATTGACTACAATGTGTTACTTGTGTCTCCTCAATGGAGTGTGTTTCAGGCTGTGAGCAAGATCTTGACCATAAAGAAGCAAGAGTTGAGAGGTAGAACAGGTAACATTTTAACCACAGCAGCATACGGGAACAGAAATAGGGTCATAATACATTAGGTAGAATCACACTGAGCAACTTTCCTACCTAGATTGAAAAACTTCCTGGAGAAGTCCTCTTTTCCTACTCCTTTAATTTGTCTGGCATGCAACGAACCCATACCAAATTTCAAAATATGTTCCACTTGACTTCTGAGTATTCAGATGCTGCCTTTGCAGTGAATCACATCAGTTCGTGAAGAAAGCTTTCCTCCTTTGGTTTTTGAAAGTGAGGCGTGAAAACATGAAGAACTACCATTCAATTAAATTTCAAATCATACATTTTATTAAAAAAAAAAAAAAAAACACAAGGAGAATAAATCAAGACCTTAGAAGCAAAGAAGTCCAAATATTTGACACTAGAAGAAAAGAATAAAAAACGCTATAATTAAATTAGTTTTACACAAAAGCCAATATTCAGTAATAATAAATGGATCCAACACACAAATATAAAAGGACAGAAGAAATAATTAACTATAAAATAACATGATGAATGACAACCCCAAAGTGGTAACTGTATGTACAGAAATAACTATTAATTGTAAGCTGGAGATTGGAGCCACAGGATCTTTCTCCCTTGCACCAGGGACATGATTGGCATTTGGCTTGATCATCAGGGTTTACAGGGCTAAGTCCTGCCCCACCAGAAGAAATCCAAGAGGAGAAGAGGAGAAGGCTTGCAAGGGACAAAAGGACCAACCCCCTCATGGATGCAGGAACACAATTTGCTCTGTTTTGTCTCTGCCCAAGGGCTCATAGCTGTTCTTTTCAAGATAACTTGGATTCAGAGCACCTGGCCCAGAAAAATTTTGACCTCTCTATGTAAGTGAGGGACATCCACCTACAGTCCCTGTTTTCACTTCAGTTGCAGATTTGGGGGTATCTGCCTGCTTTGACAAGAGAGCCCCTGGGAGCTGGCTCCTGCCAGGTGGTTTTACACTTGGTGTGATACCCAGGACCTTCTGAGCCGGGTGGTGGGGACAAAGGCTGGGGCTTGCAGGCTGGGTGATGCTGCCCTGGTGACTGTGACAGAACAAGGGACAAGTCACAATGGAAGCTGTCCCCGGGGACATCACCAGGCAGCCCCATTTGCTGTTTGGCTTGGACTATTTTGTGATTCTGTGAAATCTATTAATCTTTACATGGTCTTACATATCTACAGTATTGTCTGTTTAGTTTTTGAATCTCCTGAAAATTAGTCTCTTTTACCATCAACTCAGCATTCAGGCAAAAAAAAAAAAGAAAAAAGGAAATTTTATAATCTTAGAATTGTTGAGTAAGTTAGAGTATTTACTCCCAATTTATATGCTTCTCAGTACTTTATTTTCATACTTGCACTGGTTTTATTTGGGATAGAGTTATTTTTCTTCATAGTAACCTTGTGGTACTATGTTTTGGATTTGTGATGAAAACAGTATTGATAACACAACACTGTTTTAGATATTGCTGAAGACTGTTTACACAGTGTCAAAGCACCTTTCTGCTCACATTACCCCACTAGTTAGTAGGCTGGAGATGGGCAAGAAGTTAGGAGAGGACATAGCCAGAACAGCTGACTATCTGTCTATTAATCTGTCTCTAACAACAGAATAATCAAAGTTCTAAGCCAAGTTCCTCTCAGACTTCTGATTCCTAAGATATGCATTGTTGAATCATTACTAATTCCAATTTCTGGGTTTATTTGTTTTTAATACATTTTCTATTCTTTCCACAAAGCTGCAGTATTTCAGGAACTTTTAATATGATAATTTGGAAAACATTGCATTTATATATTTAAGAGATTCGTAAAAGAAAGTATTTGTTCTGCTTCCGCCCATACTATCTTTTTAGCAAGAGCATATATGTTAATGAGCAGGATGGTGTGATTTTTACTCTTCTTCTAGATAGAAATTTTATAAATCTAAGAATATTTTTCTGCTATGTCCCATTGTAATACTATTTCAACAGAAGATAAATACATTTTTACTTAAAAACCTACAATTTACTAACACTTGAAAAAAAGGAATTCAAGAGTATGTAGCAGCTTCACAAGTAATTTTTTCTTTAAATGTAAAAATGGTCAAATGATACTTAACATTTATTTTTAAGGTAAAAGAATCAAGCAGAAGAAGGCACTGTTTAGCATGATTTAAGATTTTTTGACCAAGCATAATGGCATGAGTAAGCAATGGGAAAATTGATGTTAACATTAAAAGATGGAAGACTATTTTTGCTTTATGGGAAACAAATATTCCAAACTGATAATGATATAAAATTCTGAGCATATCAATATGCCCATACAAAACATAATTTTAGCAAGGCTGAGCAGGAATATATATGATACAGAAAAGGAACATAATCAGGATAATCATTCCTATTTTATAACTATCCCTTTTTTTAAGGAAAATAATCAGGAAAGTGTACAATATAGTTGATACTGTCAACTTGGTTTTGCTTGTCTGTTTGTATGTTTATTTTTTTAACACAAATGCAAAAAAAAAGGTACCAGATACATGAACAAGTCAAATACAGCAGAAGAGTCTGGCTAATTAGTTACAGGAATTGCAAGCATTGTAAAACCAAGAAAGTAGTCAGGAGCAGACAACATAATTGTACAAAAAGGCCATCACACCTGACCATCTTAAGGTCTTCTGTGATGACAGTGGTGGTGTAATTTGCGTTCCTTGTGTTTTTTCAAGATTTGCCAAGTTAAAGCCATGGCTTAACTAATTTACTCCTGGTCAAAGTTTTGCTTTAAATAGAAAGTTGGTCTAGTTGAATGGAAGGGACATTTGGAGGTCCTAATTTCTACAATTCTGTGTTTATTACTATTGATTTAGTTTGATGCCTAAAATTTATACTACTTTTATAATTGATAATATATTATTTTTAGGTAAATAATACCTTCTGGTTCAGCTTTCTGCAAATTGTTCAGGTACTACTGTAACACAGGTACCGAACTGGTTTATTATTATTTAATTCTTATCTTCTATGCCTTAAGTTTCTGCAAGCAGATTAATGGCTGGATTCAGCTGAAATGATTCAGTTTCTTATTGACCTTAGCTTCATTTCAGTCAATTCCACAGAAAAATTAAAGAATGTTCTTTGTCATCCACAAAATACTTACCATTTTTTTGAATATGTTGGAGTGTATGAATTCCAAGCATTCTTAGATGTTTTAAATTTTGCTTCCTAGCTGATAGCACTGTGTCTCTTTTAGCT
Organism: Ibidorhyncha struthersii; assembly: GCA_013398815.1. Lineage (NCBI taxonomy): Eukaryota > Metazoa > Chordata > Aves > Charadriiformes > Charadriidae > Ibidorhyncha > Ibidorhyncha struthersii. Next base: position 123,432 of record VZSZ01010966.1, on the reverse strand, counting down.
ATTAATTTTGTATGTGAAACTATCACATCATGATCCTCCACTGGTATTCTATCTACCAGAGTGAACTGGTACTGTTCATAGTTGTTGGTATTATAACCTGCTTGGCCTCTTGAGAGATTCATTGATTCATTTTCTTTTTCCCAGCCTGTTCTCAGATTGTCAGTATTGTTTCTTAATCTAGTTCATATGGACAGTGAAAGTCTCTGTGGTTTAACTTACTCACACAAAAATATGTGCAGCCAGCCACATAGGAATCCAAGGAGAATTATCTGCTCAGAGCTATAAATCCTCAAATGTAACCTGGTATAATGGAGACACTGAAACAACCTTTATCTACTTTATTGCTTTATAGCCATTGACACTGGAGTTCCTTTTGTCTTTCCATATCTAAAACAGTGCCCCCATATCTAAGAAAGGAGATTTTAAAATGCGTTTTCACCACAAGCCATCGATTCAAATCACCCATTACATTTGATGAGAAAAATTAAAACTCTCTACAGTAGGATGTACAATATAAGCAGATATTCTGGCTGTGGCTGTGTCCACTTTGGCAAGCAGCACAATAAAATGGGTGGGGATCTGTACAGCAAAAGGTTATAAGGATCTGACATCTATGATGCATACATTTTGGAGAGGCTTTACTTAGGATTATGTGTTATAGCCCCAGTGAAAGTTCTTGAAACAAATCTTTGAGATTATTCTCATCTAAAAGAAAGGCAATTTGTTTTCCCCCACTTTAACTTGTTGTTTGAAATTTAAATTAATCTGAAAAAAAACCAAAATATTCTGGTTAAGTTCCTTCTAAAAACAAACAGGCAAGGGAATACTGTCACTTATGTTATGTGGTATAGCTGATCTCAAAGAGTTTAAAGCTAAGTTTGGAATTAATAATATAAGCTATCAACATTAAAAATGAAATCAAGGACCTTCCACTCAAAACTTTTCAGTGAATCTCCTTGTTATCTGTTTATACCAGATGTAAAGATGTCTGCAAATATCTAAATAAGAGGTCAGAGGATGTGTAAGAAAATAAGTTAAATTAATTCACATCTTTTTTAAGGTTCACTTAGCTCTTCATTAATGCACGTACAATAAACATTTGGCTTTGGCTTGATATTTGACTGCTGCACGCATGAGAAAAATCATGTGAAACACTATAGTCAAGCTTAACCTGGTGTTTATTAAAGTATTCTGTGCTGGGGTTTTTAGGTTTGGTTTTTTTTCTGACTTTGAATTCTAGTATGAATGTTGAACTCATACTAGAAGGGAAAGATGGGACATCAGCTGAAGAAATCGACTTATGGAAGGGGAAATTCATCAGTGTTACGACAATCTTGATACACCAATATGTTTCAGTGTGTCATGATGAAAGAATACGATGTTAGAAAGATATATTTGGAAAATGAGTAATTTTGGACAGAGAACATTTTTGCATCTTGCATCCCTATCGAGATGTCTTTTAAGTTAATAATGTCAAGGCAATTACTTGAATAGTAGGACAAATACTTGACTGTGGATCATGGATCATGATCTATAAAGAGAATGTGTACTTCTCAGAAACAGAAGAAAAATAGGCTTTCATTCATAGCTAACATAATATACACACTTCCATCGGGTTTTCTTTGCTCTTGCCAGAACAATCCCAAATGCCTAAACTGGATTATTTCATTATTTTCATTATTTTGTAATTATAAATTTAACCAAGTATCTCTACTTACAAGACTTCTCAATTATATAATAATCAATACTTATGACAAAATATTTCAACTAATAAACCCAATAAAATAAAATATTAAATATCTTGCCATGAACTATAGGGCACATGAGAACATAGTAAATGCTTACTTGTAAGCATTTAACTTCCAGTTTGAAGAAATAGTTGGAAAATATCACACACATGTAATTATTTTCTTAGTGAACAACCTTATTTTAATTATTCAGTTGCAGTTTTAGGAAAATATTACCGCAGACAACAATCTTAAACCACGTCAACACTGGAAGATGTATGTACTGAGTGATTACCAAATTACAGAGTCCCTTTCTTCAGGATAAGGAGATTCATTTGAGAAGTCTGAAACGTTTTCCCTGACATCATGCCAGAGACCCAATTAAATCAAGTGTAAGTAGGGTGATTGTGTCTCACCCCAAACATAATCAAGAGCATTGTAACGGTGTTCACCTAGAGATCAGCTCCTGTGAACACAGCAGTGTAGCTACTCAGAAGTGAAGACCTAATGATAATAAATTTACAGCAGATGCAAACAAAAGATCTCAACCTGTTTCTCAGTTACTAACATGTACAAATTCAGTTTTCTTCTTGGGTCTTAGCAACATCCAGAAAATCTTTAAGTAACACAAACTGTTGACCAGGAAATTCATAGGACCCTGATTACCCCTGGTAGTACCCAATTACAGACTTCCTTCAGCTATCTCATTATGTACCTATAGGCAATCAATTAAAGGACAAGAAAAAGACAAGATTTAAATAACAAGTCCTGCTTCAGAAATATGATTGGTATTTTAATCCAGTAAATCACATAGTTGCATGCTGATGAGACTAAAATAACTAATTTGATGGTAGGCAAACAAGAAAGGATAGAATCTCATAACCAAACAGCACATTATAATGCATACACAGTTAACCTTAGTTTCATATTTACTTACTCTTTAGCCTCGAAATTTTAACATATTTCCCTTATATTGGTACTCAGGAGAAATAGAAAGCACCAATTTATTTTCTTTTTTGATATAACAGTTATTTAGAAAACATTGTTCAGTCTTCTACACACTAACTGACCTCATTCTGGTACAAACTGATGATAAAGTGCTATAAAGGCTGTCTGTTTGAAAAAAAAAATCATTTGTACAATCAACTGCACTAAATGTCTGATTATTGAGAAAGATTCTCTTTATGGAAGATCATCACCGTTAACAGAAGGGATGCAGAGAGATAATTCAAAGATATTAAGCCTATACTGAGTCCATCAGTGTCCCTGAAATTGGATAAATTGCTATATCTAGAGAAATCCTATAGTACTTGCTGTAACTATTCTTTAACATTGTGGATATATAATACATAGTTCTTTACATATGAAACTAACAATAAAAGGCAATGTGGTTTATCAGATTTTGTAGATTTCTGTTCTGAAATGTTAAAAAAACCAACAAAGCATCTCTCAGTCAGGTCAATATTTGATAAAGCTAGCAATTATCCTACTTTATTCCCTAGAAGCAGGCCAGCTAAAACCCATCTGTCCATCTTTGGATTGACATTGTACTCATCCAGTATAATTATAATTGTAACTTAAGAACAGATTACTCAAATCACAAGCCACATGTCAGACTAGAGGTATGCACCTTTTGCATAGCTTGCTGAAAGCTCTGGGTCTTTCTCCTGTTTGACTAGCTGGAACATCATAATGTATATAATTGCCAAAACTGAAAGAAAAGAAGCTTTTGTGATGCTATTATCAGCTTTTCTCACAGAACTGCAGGATCACATATGCCATTGTTTTTGTACAATATGTTAGACCATACAGTTATATCCTATCCTGTAATAATATAATTCTGTAAAAATAAAATTATTAATGTCAGTGTGAAAGTTAAGAAATCAGAAATTCATGCTAGGAATTAGCAATATAAAACTGAAAGTTTACTGGATGTATTTTTCTCCTTAGCTATTTCTTACATTATGTGTTGGTTGTATTATAAAATAAAATGAAATAATTTGTCTGATCCTACAGGAAATATACCCTGCTGTATTTCATTTTCATTTTTTACTAAATTTTGAAGTAGAACTATAAAACACTTTTGAAGAACAGCTGCTTATCTCTATAAAATATTTCATAGTGATTTCGTCAGACTCCAGGCAGTACAGATACACTTCTCTTTCAAAAGTCAGGGGCTCAATTGCACCATCGTGAAAATGAATGTCGAGCTGATGGTGAATCCGTGAATGCTTTATCCCGACTACAGGATCTTTTTTATTCAAACATGGTCACACTTATATCAAGTAAGGAAGGTGGAGACTTGACTGATTAAATAGCTAAATGTTCAAGTTGGAAAACACTTTGAATTTTTACTTGCGTAGTCATCCTTTTTATTTGCTTAATTAGTTATTTAATATTGAAGCTTATCTGTCATAAAAATTACATAGGTTCACTTTCTCTTCCTTTTGAAAGGAGAGCAGCTTCAGCATAATTTCCTAGAGAGGAATAAAAGTGCTCAAATTTCAGGGGAAAAAAATCAGATATTGTTGGAATGTACATTGTTTGATGTATTGAACTGTATGGTGTGCAGGTGCCCAGGTGCTGGCAGTGGGGGGCTGCCAGTGGTGGCCTTTCTCAAGAGAGATGGGGCTGCCCAATACCAGACACAGCGTTTCCAGCTGGTTCTAGCCGGCTCCAGTGGAGCCACCACAGGGCACAGATGAGGCCCTCAGCCAAGCTGGTGGCACCTCTGGGAAAATATGTTTAAAACAGCAGAGAACAATTAGTAGTGAGGAATTCCAGCATGAGAAACATCCCTGTGAACATGAAGGTCAAAGAATAAGGAAAGAAAGAGGGTAATCCCACTGCTGGAGCAGGTATTCCTCTGCAGCCTATGGAAAGAACCATGTTGGAGCAAGACATCCACGCTACAGACTATGGGGGACCCCACACCACCACATATGAATATTTCCTGAAGGGACTGCAGTAATGTGGAGACTTCACATCGGAGCAGGGGCAAAATGTGAGGAGGAAGGAGCAGTAGACAGGCACTGTTATGGGCTGACCAAGAACCCCGATCCCCTCCTCCCCTGAGCCACTTGGAGTGGTAGGGGAGGAACTGGGAATGAAGGAGAGAAGTTGAGCCTGGGAAGAAAGGATGTGTGGAGGGAGAGGTGTTGTTTTAATTTTGTCTTTGTTTCCCACCATCCTACTCTATTTCAGTTGGTAATAAATTAATTTTCCCCAAGTCGAGTCTGTTTTGCCTGTGACAGTGATTGGTGAGTGATCTCCCTGTCTTTGTCTTGAACCATGAGATTTTTCATTTCATTTTCTCTGCCCATCCTATTGAGGAGGAGGAATAAGAGAACGGCTAGATGGGCACCTAGCAGCCTGCCAAGATCAGCCCACCACAGGAACTATGGTTCGACTTGGACTAAGAAAATACAAAATATTGTTTATTCTTTCAAGACAGTGAAAATTAATGTAAGTCTATTTTAAAGTGAAATCCTTAAAATATTAGCTACAAGTGTTCCAGAGCATTTTCTTACCTATTAGAGATCAGCACATTTTTATTATTCTCACATTATCAGCAAAGAATGAAATTAATATCTAACTTAATTCTTAATTATCTAATCTTTATTTCATCTTAGTAGTACTGTGTTAATAAGAGCGTATACTTAGTAAAAAGTACTGTCCTTTTTACATAGAAGTAACTGATAGATATTTTCCATGTTCTTTGCTTTTTACCCTCATGCTCAGATAAAAAGTAACTGTTCACAAGAGTTTTGTGTTCTACATTGTAAGCTTCATCTGAAATGCAAATATTTTAGCCTCACACACTTCTATGTAAATCTCAACTTTAATCAGTATCTAATTACATTTCTAGTTTCATTGTAGAAACAAAGGAAGTAGTGCAAAGGGAGAAGTACCCACTTAAAAAAGAAAAAAAAAAGAAAAAGTAATTAATAAATGAATTCTATAGTCATCAGAGTGAAAAGAGATTAATAGTAATTGTATAGGTTATTAAAATCTTATTTTGTTTTTCTTGGTTTTCCCATATATAAAGCAAATTTGTTCTTCTCTGAGGTTGAGAAGACAAGTATGTCAGGAATTGCATTGTTATCTTCTAGTATGTTAATGTTCTGATTTGTTGATAAAGATTTATGAGAATTGTATGTTATTAATGCATCAGGGAGATTCCGATGCAATCAGAAATATATCCAAGATGCATATTTAAAGGAAGAATAAATTAGAGGTATTTAGATTTTTTTTTTGAGGTTCACCATTTCTAAGCATTAATCAGCATTTGCCAAGCACAGTTTGATGAGCACAAGCATGTGACACCTAAAATTCATGACTGCACTCACACTAGGACCTTGATTCTGAATATTTGAATCTGTAGATGTACTTGTGTGATTTGCTCTCCCCTTCCTGCCTCAGCTTAGAATCATAGAATCATAGGATGGTTTGGGTTGGAAGGGACCTTAAAAATCATATAGTTCCAACCTCCACCTCCCACTAGATCAGGTTGCTCAAAGCTGCATTCAGCCTGGCCTTGAACAGTTTCAGGGATGGGGCATCCACAGCTTCCCTGGGCAACCTGTTCCACTGCCTCACTGCCCTCAGATTGAAAAACTGCTTCCTGATATCTCATCTAAATCTACCTTCTTCCAGTCTGAAGCCATTACCTCTCATCTTATCGCTACATTCCCTTGTAAAACATCCCTCTCCAGCTTTCTTGTAGGCCCTCTTCAGATACTGGAAAGGTGCTATAAGGTCTCCCCAGGGTCTTCTCTTCTCCAGGCTGAACAACCCCAACTCTCTCAGCCTGTCCTCACAGGAGAGGTGCTCCAGCACTCTGATCATCTTCGTGGCCCTCCTCTGGACTCACTCCAACAGTTCCATGTCCTTTTTATGTTGGAGGCTCCGGAGCTGGATGCAGTACTGCAGGTGGGGTCTCTCCAGAGCAGAGTAAAGTAATCACCTCCCTCGGCCTGCTTGCCATGCTTCTTGTGATGCAGCCCAGGATGCGTTTGGCTTTCTGGTCTGTGAGCACACATTGCCAGGTGATGTAGAGCTTCTCATCTGCCAGCATCCCCAAGTCTTTCTCCTCGGGGCTGGTTTCAATCCATTCTCCACCCATCCTTTTTTTTGTGCTTGGGATTGCCACAACCCAGGTGCAGGACCTTGCATCTGGCCTGGTTGAACTTCACAAGGTTGTCATGGGCCCACCTCTCAAGCCTGTCCAGGTCCCTCTGGATGGCATCCCTTACCTACAGTGTGTTGACCTCTCCATTTACCTTGATGTCATCTGCAGACTTGCTGAGGGTGCACTCAATCCCAACATCGCCAACAAAGATGTAGAACAGCATGGGTCCCAGTACTGATCCCTGAGGAACACCATTCATCACTGCTCACCGCTTGGACATGGAGCCGTTGACTGAAACTCTTTGAGTGTGGCCATCTAGCCAATTCCTTATCCACCGAGTGATCCATCCATCAAATCCATGTCTCTCAGATTTAAAGACAAGGATGTCGTGCAGGCGAGCATCATATGCCTTGCACAAGTCCAGGAAGACAATGTCACTTGCTCTCCCCTTATCCACCATTGCCATAATGCCATTGTAGAAGGCCACCAAATTTGTCAGGTATGATTTGCCATTAATGAAGCCATGTTGGCTGTCACCAATCACCTCCTTATTTTCCATGTGCCTTAGCAGAGTTTCCAGGAGGATGTGCTCCATGATCTTGCCAGGCACAGAGGTGAGACTGACCAGCCTATAGTTCCCCAGATCTTCCTTTTTTCCCTTTGTAAAACTGGGTGTTTTGCCCAAAACAGCTTACAACTAGGTTAGTGGGCTAGTCTAGGCTTTAAATTTATGGACAGAAGGGAGTAGCAGCTTGGAGACAATGTTGAGTTATTTGAGAAACAGTGAAATCACTCATGAAAAATCTGATAGGACAGATATGTTATAAATTTGAATTCAAAGTGTTATAATGGGATTTTTCTTGAGAAAGAATAAAAATTAAAAGATTTAGAGGGAAGAAACAGAAATCTGGAAACAAGAATGAGGACAGACAGGAACTGGAGATGATTAGAGCTTTTTGGGGAAAAGATATAAGGGAGATGATAGTTTAATAAAATCCATGGGGAAGATAGGAGCATTGAAGGCATATGAACAAACCACCAAAGGGGGCATATTTGTAGAAGTACAAGGTTTTTCAGCATAGTACAATGGTCTCAGAAGAACTTTAGTTACAGATGACAAATCTGAAAGAAGAATAGGTTCACAAGGTCATTTAGGCTAGGCATTTTGTAATGGAGAGAATTTTAGCCTTGAGTTAATATTTAAAGCCCAAACTCTGTCATTTACCAAATGTCTAACTCATATCATACTGCTGATGTTAAATCTGATCTAGCAAAAGTAAGAATTTAACCCAAGATAGTTATTAAAGATATTGTGTAAAAAGAANTTTTTTCCATTCATTGATCAAAAAGATGGTTTGTTAAAAAATAAAATTTGCCTGATTATTCTAATACAACCCCTAAATATGATCTTTCCATTACTATAGAGAGACCATCTCAGTACACCTTTGCCGTAGTTCTTGTTTGGTTTCGTTTTACATATTTTCACCTTCTCATCTTTATTTTACAGGCATTTGAGGCTGTGCCATTTTGATCAGGTCTTAGCCATTCTTTTAGAGTTCCCAGTAGTAAGTTCTCTGCTTAAAATAAATAGGAGAGAGAATAAAACATTAATATAAATATATGTAAAGATGCTGTAGATATTGTTGCTTTAGAATTCCAAACCAATAGTTTATAATTATAGAACTAAACCTTTTAGAAATACTTAATCACTGTAAACATTCTTTCTACTTCTCTTACAACATGAGAAACTGAGAATATGTGATTACTGGTTCTACATTAAAGAAGTGTCATAATAGTGTATTATTGTACAAGTATTATTGTATGAGATCAATATGTATTAATTTTATATGGTTTAAAGAGTTAGTTTTGATCTTATACCTTCATTAATATATGTATTTAAAATTATGCTAAAATTATAAATTTAAGATTGTATTCTGTCAGAGTTTTTAACTAAAATTTTATCAGATCTTCAAATTTGGGATGTAGAATGAAATGATGAGTTATGAAAAGCAGTAGTCGCCCAATTCAGGATGTTCTCTTGTGTTTACACTGTGGTTCTCATACGTCCCTCTGGGGCTTTTCTCTAAGTGTGCAACTCCATTTCCTTCAGTCTAGATATGAGCCATAGAAAATGTTTTGGAAAAGAGCTTTACTACAAAACAAAAGGATTTTCTAGTCAGCTCTGAGAGCTCTGTGGTCTGGATGACAAGCTCCACAGAGTACAGAGAATCATCTCTGAAACAGTTTTTTTCTTGATTTTTATTTGCTCATGGAAAAGGAATCATTAGCTATTTTATCTACCCTGAACAATCAGCATTTTTTTGTCTGTCAATCCTGTAAAGCTATGTCCATCTCTCATACACTGTTTTTATGTTTTTATGTTTTTTATGTTTATGTTTTACCCAGGCTTTCTGCTTCCTGTGTAAGGACATCTTTGTGTTAGTATGGCTGAATGTGTTATGCTCTCTGATGAGCTGTGTTTCTAACAGAAACATGCACCCTGAAGCAGGCAATGTCTGTTTGTCCTCATTCTACCTCTCTGACAAAAACAACGGCAAAGAATTTCCTCTGCGTTTAGTAAAGAAAGGAAGAATATACATCCTCTCATTACTACTTTCTTTAACCAGTGTGACCAAAGGAAAATCATGAAGGAAAAGAAAAGAGAACTTAAATAAAACAGAAATCTTACTGAAGAGTTAAATAAATATGTGCTTTCTGTAGAAACAGGAGTTTATTGATAACACCGTGATACGAGATAAAAGAAAAAATGAAAGACACTACAAAACTGCATCACAGTAGATTGATAATCACTAACAACATTAATAAAACTGTAGCAGCTAGACCTATGATAGAATTTACCATGTTGTTGCTTTTAAATTTTTGTAGTCTTGATACAGATCTACTTATATGTTGAACATACAGCAGGTGGAAACTTTTAGAAATCAACATATACTGAACAAGGACAAACTGACTAGACATGACTAAGTTCATTTTCCTCCATTTTTAGGCAATCATGCAGTAGATTGTTAATTCAGGATGGTTTAGAAATGAATACTTTCTCTTCCACCACACAGTACTATATATTTCTCAATATCCTTATGGAAAACATAAGACCTGGAGAAAAAAAAAATAATCACAAAGTCACACTTTTAATGTGATCCCTGAGGAAAGCAGAAAAGATAAGGACATTATCAAAATCTCAGTTCACCTGTATAAAATCCGAAGAACCACATACTCTGAGGATCTGACCCTGAAATCTAATTCTATTTTGTGCCTAAAATTTATTTTTAAAGTGTTCCCCATCTTTTGTAAAATAGCCAGGAGGCTGGAACACTTTACTGAGGGACTTCAGTTTTTGGTCATCTCCAACTTTAGATTGTTTCAACCACTAGTATAAAATTAGGTCTGTAAAAGGTTTGCCTGGGTCTTCACTGCATTCAGATGTTCTCCTCCGTTGCTTTGACACAGTCTTAAATGCTTCCTGAGTTTTGCTAGCCATTGAAATATCATGACTCTTGCAATATTAATTCTCAAACCTGCACATGCAAATTCTGTGGACACTGCTATCGTTACTTTGGTAACGTCTAGATACCTTGAACTGTAAACAAATTGAGAAGTTGTATGGTAAGTTTTGTTAAGGACTTCATAAAGCTCTATTTGGCTTGCTGAAAAGAGCAAAAAATGTCACTATTCATCCTCTGATGTCCTATCATACAAACTCTAGCCCTAGCTCTAATCAGAGCCCAGCCTATATATGACTGTTTGGCCTTAGCTTTAATCCCAATAAATAGATTTCCCCAAATCTCATTGGTATTCCAACCTAATCCTATTTCACATAAACTAGACGCACTTAGAATGCAACTAAATCTTAAATCATTATTGTCTTCTGGTACCAGCCTTAATTGTAGCTCTTTTCAGCATAACCATCCTCACAAATCCAAAAATAATCTTGAATCATTTTCGTCCTCTCTGTACTTTAGGTATGCAACGTTATCATAACACAGGATTCATCCTAATTTCTTAGGTTTATCTATTCATAATTTGTAAACCAAAGAGTATTTAAGTTTTCTCCCTCCACTTCCATCCTGAAGCTAGACATAATGCTAAACACCATGTTATGTTTAAATCAAACATTCTTCTCCTTCTTCAGTGCCATACACGCTACTTGCTGGACATTGTCCTGCATCTTTTACAAATGTTTCTTAACTGTCACATCCAGAGAAGAGAGTATTGTGAACCTTTGCAGCCTTACACCTACTGGAGATCTGAGAAGAAGAATCCTGCTTTTACATGGGTGAGAAAAGAAAAGAGTAGTCTTAATTACTGCTCACAGCTCTGTCTATTTTATCTGAGACATGCCCTCCACATCCCTAACTTCCTTCTATTTGTTCCTGCTTTCTAAAAGAAGGACTTGAACCATGTTTTCCTGTTCTGCCAGTCTCTTAATGAACATCACCTCAACTTCTTGTTCCTTATCTCCTCTCATTTGTCTGCTTTAACTTGGCCTGAATTACATACTTACAGTCTGAAGTAGTTGCTAGATAGCCAAGTTGTTTTTGTGAAGACTAACCACAAGAATAAGGAGCTTCTGCATCCAAACTACTGAATGTCCACATAGAACTTTCTACATCAATGCTTTGTAGAATTTTGTAAAAAAGTTCATTAATGTGATGCATTATATCTTACATTTGTGGAAGGCATCTGCTCCCATTTAGTCATTCTGGTCCTACAATTTTCTAAAATCAGTTTTCCAGTATCCTGAAAAACACTACCAGAATCTAGGCAAATCTAAGTAAATTTCTCAAGTATTTATCTAAGTTTAATTCAACGCAACTTAAATAGTGTTAAGTTTAGGTACACTGTCTAGACTAGTCATCTGGTATCCATCCAGACACAACAGAAGAAGACACTCCAACTATGTAACATGCTTATTTTAGGATGCGATGAAGGTGTTTACACTAATTCAGCTTTTCTGGACTATCACAATTCAGGAAACGTTTCCACAGTCTGCTTTGATGCTTGAGGTTCCAAGAAAAATAATCTTTAGCTGATCAATAGTAAAAGCAGGTAACATCTTCAAACTTTCTTTTTACAAAAAACATATTTCTCTCTCTACTGAAAGCAAATCTCTTCTCTGTTTCACAAATATAAAGAAGGAATAATTTTCAGGTATGTGATTTAGTTCAGAATGAAAGATCTATGAACAATTTTCAACATGTGAATGATTGTACTTCAGAGAGATATTAGAAGCCCCAGACTTAGAAAATGACTTTCAATGAAAGTCCGTCAAAGGAAGGAGATCTTAGAATTCAGCAAAAATGCAACCTAAAACAAAGATCTTTGTCACTAAGATTCACAGAATCACAGATTAGTCAGGGTTGGAAGGGACCTTTGGGGATCATCTGGTCCAACCGCCCCGCCAGAGCAGGGTCACCTACAACAGGTTGCACAGGACAGCGTCCAGGCGGGTTTTGAATGTCTCCAGTGTGGGAGACTCCACAACCTCTCTGGGCAGCCTGTTCCAGTACTCCACTACCCTCAAAGTAAAGACTGGTCTGTTCAATAGAAAGGATAAACTTGCACTTTATATAAGGTTTTCTTTTTCAGTCCAGCAGTATTTAAATACTCTCTGGTTTTTGCTACATTGATGTTGACAAATCCGGGCTTGTTTAATTTGGAAGCACCATGCAGAACTGCTGCAAAATACTTCTTGTAGAGCTTCCAAGAGAGTTTTCTCTCTCACTGAATTTTCGAAGAGTTTGAGGATCATTGAAAAGAACAATGTATAAAAGTAGAGGTAGTGAACACTGACGCCCATTTCATGGATTGAACCCTACTCAAAAGCACCATTCAGATAAGTGAGATCTCACCTACATCTGCAGAGCTCTAACTCATAAGAGTTAGATTGCCAGTTACATTCTGCTAAGTGCTGGGAAAACAAAGAAAGCACAGAAAATTGTTATGGGGATGTCTTACTCCACAGCTTTGGACTACATCTGCCCTGCTCTCATGGTTTAACTATTCACGGGAAACAACAAAACTCAGATGTATGGTTAACTTTTTTTTTAGTTCTTGTAGCACATTTGAGGTGGAGAACAGAAACTGTTTATGATTCAAACAGCAACCACTAATTGTCTATAACTATGAAGAAAGTCAAAGCAATTAGCCAGGGGAGATGTGACAAACAAGGCCATTGGTGGCTTATCCCAACCATCTAAGTTGGAAAGCAATAAACAGGGAAAAAATAGCTCCTTGTGGGGCACACACCACGCATGGATTTCTGACACAGTATAGAAGTGGAATTGTTGTGTGTAGATACTGGGCTACCAGCCAGGATCCAGACATGTGAAGCTGTCCATCCAAACTGTACCAGTGGCACAGGGGCAGGGACCTAGACTAGTGTGAGTCTGAAGTGTGTGTGAGTTGTAGAATAGAAATTGCAGTATAGAAACCTTAGCATAAAAATGTTAGAATAAAAATTGCTATCTACCTGCTCTTCCCATCCCATCTAATAAATAAATTTTATGTCTCGCTATACCTGTTGCACTTCATAATGAAATTTTATGTCAGTCAACAGTGGAAGCAAAGAGCAACAGCTTTAAATTCCCCCATGACACACCCATTATCAGAAAAGGTATTCCTCATAAAAAGTAGACATTTGAGCCCTAACACTGAAAAAATAACCTTTCAAATGGTAAGGGTCAAATCATACTTCTGGTACTCTAACAGTATATTAATGAATGAAATATGCAGTACTGATCTTAAAATTTCTGTTCATTGAGGGTTATACTGTACTTCTGCTTAAGTTATTTCTGGATCTTTACTGAAATTAGAAAAAAATGAAAACTTGTGTTCCAATATAGGGAAATACTAGAAGGAAGGTAACACCTAAATGTAATAGAACTAGCAGTAAACTGTTCAAGTGTTCAGCTAAACAGAGACAGAAAAATTACAGATAAAGAGGATGCAACATGAGAAAATATATTACCAGTATAATAAACAGAAGAAATTTGGTGAGTTTCACAACTGATCTTATCAGAGAGAAATTTAATATACTAGCAAAAATTTTCTAACCTCCTTACCTTGGCATTCTTCACACTTAAAAATAAAGAAGCTTAGAGAAGTCTTCCTTGTCCCACATTTGCATGGCACTTTCTCATAGAAATTAGATTACACACTAGCTTGAAGAAAATCCATGCAGTTAATGCATTTATCTTTAAAGGACCAGATGGTCAATTTAGTATATAAAGTACAGTTTTAAAATTTAAATCTTAAATGAATTTCAGTCACTACTATTTGTGTTTTATGCCTTTTAAAAAAATATTTTAGATGTAAAATAAATTATATTTAAATTCACTATATATATTTGAAAACACAAAAAACCCTCAAACCTGTATATTTTGTTGTCCTTCATGTTTATTTCTTCCCTCTCCCTCTTGTAAATGTTTAGACTATTTAAACACTGTGCCTTGCAACCAATTTAACAGCAGTTTTATTGTATTTAGATTGCATTGTTATTTATTTCCTACCAGACAGTATGTCAGTCTTCCATCTTTCCATTGCTCGATTTTTTAAAAAAAGAAGGAAAAGGGGAGAAGTGTTTGTCTCAGGGCCATTATGCCTTTACCTCCTTTCTTATTAACATGGTTGAAATTAGTTTACCCCAACAATGCTTCTCACAAAAAAATGTGTATGTTTAATGAGCAGTTTTCAGTATGTACAAGCAAACAGACAAGCTTAGCCATAATAAAGGGCATTATATGAGTACTGGATAAGTAATTTGACAGGAACAAGAGCTTATTTAAGCACTATGATTTTCAGGGAACACTTTGAACTTCACAGAACAAAAGCCCTTTAAAGTGTATTATTAAGATCACAATCTTGCTACATAGTTTTGTTTTTTTGTTTACTTACCTTCCAAAATTTGACCTTGGTTGTTTTCTTTGGGCTGCGTTCCAAGAGACTCTGAATCGAGTTTTCCTTGTTCTGGCAGCCAAATGAATGGGACATGGAAAGGAAAGAGAAGGTGTTCCAAATCGATGTGCTTTTTCTCTAAGAGGAAAATGAAGAGCTCAAAAGTATAAGAAAGACAGAACATAAAGATAATTTGTTTTGTTTTTTAAAAAGAAAAGAAAATGGATTAGAAATGCATTTTAAAGAAATGTCTCTGCTTCTGTCCTTTCTTTAGTCCCTCACAACACCCTGATGCAGAGATCATCCATGTCCCTTTCAAATCTCCAAGGAACTTATTTTCCCTGAACTTTTAGTTAGTTTATCATAGCTGCAGTGCCTCAGCACAAGCAAGGGAACATGAAAGTCCATCTGGAGCTCATGGGTGCATCTGAGAGGATCCATAATTATCCAGAAAGGCCTGCCCCTTAGCCTGACTACCTGGCACTGCTTCTGCAGTACTCCTAGGCTAGGGACTTTTAGCACAAATCCCCAGAAGTTTGAAGTATTCAGGAAGTCCACCTTTTCAAACAAACTCCCTTATATAAAAGAAGCCCTACCAATTAGTAAACAATAGGACATTAAATGCCCATAGATTGTAAAAGGTGTAAATGAAGACAAATGGTATACTTCTTGCTAGTCTCCCTTCAAGGAAAGACTGCTAAATAGATTGTATCAGAGATCACACTGAAACAAGCTTGAAGAAATAAAACAGAAAAGAGAATTTTTTTCTTAAACTGATATAATAAAACAAGTTCTTTGAAAGAAAACATTAATTATTTCCTACTAAGGCAAACAAAATGGAACACAGTTGTCAGAAATATTGTTCTTGGATTCACTCTGCTGTTTTAAAGCAATTATCTTTTGAGGAAAAAAGACATTATTTAACCTTCTCTTTGTGAAACTTTCCTTATTTTAGATGTTAAAATGCTAATTATTTTTATTTTTTGTTATTTTTGTAGCGAGGCTTTCTGGTCTACTGAAGCTACCATTTATACCTGACATTCACTCCTTGCTCCCTGAATTTCTCTGCATCGATCCCTAATGAAGCTTATTCCTGGAAACACTTCACATTTTTATGATTGTCAAATAGAGCTGTAACAACAGGCTTCCAATTTTAGAACGTCACCATGAAATTCAGCACTCTTAGTCTCTCATATTCCTAAATACCTGCTGGTCAAAATTTGGGTGTTCAGGTCTTCATATATTCTTATTAAATTGAATAACTGGGTAAGGAGTTCAATATAGTAGGAAGGGTAGTATGTTAATAAATGTCAGTACGTGGTAAGATTCATTGTGTGATACTGTTCACCATTTGCTCAGTAGCAAGGTTTTCTTCTATATTTGTTCTGTGTGCAGACTGTGTAGGCACAGTAAATGATCTGCAAAATATAGATTTTCTTTTGTCTTGATTGGTTGCTAGAGTGGAAGATTCCTTAAAAAGAAACTTCTAATACTGTCCTTGTCAAAGTTGTGCAAAAAATAAAAGACAAAGTTGGAGAGAAAAATAAAACCCTGAGGGACTAGAGAGAAACAGAAAATGGATGACTGAGAAAAGAAAATTATATTTTAAAACACTACACATGTAAGAAGAAAAAAGAAAAAACTCAAAGACTGAAAGCTAGAAAATTGAAAAAAAAGAAGTATTCTTTTCATTAAGACAGAAATATAAGCTGATCTATGGATCTATTTAAGGTTCATAAGTATAGAATCAATCTTGAAACTGTATCACTGCAGCCATTTCTTTGAACATGTGCACAACTCTTTAAGTTCAGTGTGATTCTGGGCAGGCCTGGGATTGGATTTGCGTGGTAAGGTTTTGGTAGCAGGGGGCTACAGGGGTGGTTTCTGTGAGAAGCTGCTAGAAGCTTCCTGCGTGTCTGACAAAGCCAATGACAGCCATCTCCAAGATGGACCTGCCGCTGGACAAGGCAGAGCCAATCAGCAATGGTGGTAGCACATCTGTGATAATGTATTTAAGAAAGGGTAAAAGTCACAACAGTCAGAGAGGAGTGAGAATATGGGAGAGAAACAGCTCTGCTGACACCAAGATCATTGAATAAGGAGGGGAAGGAGGTGCTCCAAGAGCCCAAACAGAGATTCCTCTGCAGCACATGGTGAAGACCATGGTGAGGCAGCCTGATCCCCTGTTGCCCAGGGAGGCCCACTGTGGAGCAGTTATTCACCTGCAGTCTGTGGAAGACCCCACGCCAGAGCAGGTAGATGCACCCGAAGGAGGCTGTGATCCTGTGGGAAGCCCATGCTGGAGCAGGCTCCTGGCAAGACCTCTGGACCTGTGAGAAAGGAGCCCACTTTGGAGCAGGTTTGCTGGCAGGACTTGTGACCTTGTGGGGGATCCACGCTGCAACAATATGTTCCTGAAGAACTGCATCCCGTGAAAGGAACCCATACTGGAGCAATTCAAGAAGAACTGCAGCCTGTGGGAAGAACTCATATTGGAGAAGTTCATGGAGAACCAGCTCCTATGAGAAGGATCCCATGCTGGAGCAGGGCAAGACTGTGAGGAATCCTCCCTCTGAGGAGGAAGGAGCAGCAGAGACAATGTGTGATGAACTGACCACAACCCCCATTACCCACTCCCTTGGGAGAGAGGAGGTAGAGAATTTGGGAGTAAAATTAAGTCCAGGAAGAAGGGAGAGGTGGGAAGAAGGTGTTTTAAGATTTTAGGTTTTATTTTCTCATTATCATACTCTGATTTTATTGGTAATAAATTAAACTCATTTGCCCAGGCTGAGTCTGTTTTGCCTCTGACAGTAACTGCTGAGTGATTTCCCTGTCCTTATCTGGACCCATGAGCCTTTCATTATATTTTGTCTCCCCTATCCACCTGAGAAGGGGAGTAATAGAGCAGCTTGGTGGGCACCTGGTGTCCAGCCAGGGTCAAACCATCACAAGGCTAAAGACAAAAAAGTGCATTTGCCTGAAGAACTAGTGAAAAAATGTCCAGCAGTCCAACAAAAATAAGAGGTTTTAAATGTGCAGTTTTTCTGTACAGAAATTAAAATGCAGTCTTCCTGTCTGCAAATTCCCTTAGAATGTGCTGAAAACATTCAGCTGCAAAAGTACACGGGTAGCTCACAAACAGAAGGAAAACAGAAATGCTACTCGAGATTACAGACTCTTACCTAATAGCTGAGTGGCTGCTATTATGTCTGAGATATTCTCTACAGCCCTTGTGAACCTGAAAATCCCACCCTGCACTTCCAAGGAGATCAATAACCATCATCTGTAAGTACCACAATATAGGAAATTAAAGTGTGGAGACTTCTATTTCTTAAATTTCGGTTGTTTTAGGATTACTGTAATTATGAATCAAACATATACAACCTAGCTACTAAACAGAATGGCTATACAGTTTGCTTTGACAATGATTTATATATTCTATATGTAGATGTAATTTCTGTCTTCAAATATATTTTGGCAGTGGATAATATAGGAGGGTCATCTCTTTTTTCAACGTTAAATATTATTATAATGATACTCTTTAGGGAGAGAGATAACTGAACTTACAATGATTACAGGAACCCAGTTTGAGTAACTGATGGACACGCTCATAAAACACAGATGATCATCTGTTCCTACCTCCTCTGTGGAGGAGTTTGGCTTAGGAAACATTTACTAGAAAAGACAGCACTGACCAGCAGCTCTGTGGCACTTCATCTCTCTCCAGTGTGAGAGCTTCTGACACCCATCTCCAGCTGGATTACAGATTCAGCAGAAACACAGAATACTGGCCCTCACCACAGTGAGATCTTTTGTTTTAGTTCAGAACTCAGAAGGGTTTTGAAGCTGTCACTTTTCACAGGGCAGAAATTCACCTGATTATGTGTCACTTGCCTTTTTTCATTCTGAGTTTGGTAGGAGCCAGAAGACATTGCCTTACAGGGAGGTAAGGGTCTATCTTGTGTCTATTGGATGAGTCTCCTCATGAGGAAACCAGGCCACAAAGACAAGATGACAGTAGACGTTAAATGCTAAGTAATATTCTGCCTCTCTATAAAATACAGAACCATAAAAATAACTAGCATATCTGTTTCCAGCACGGGCGGTAGCTCTGTAGCTAGGGAATTATTCTGAGAAATATGGACTGATAGTCCTTCAAAAACCAAATTTCACCTAGATTTCTTGCATTCTACTTGACTGTTATAACCATTGTACAATAGATGTAAATGAACAACAGCAAATTTTTAAATAAAATTCAGCTGCTGACATAATTCTGTAAGTATGAGTTGTTTTTGTTTGTGTGTGTTTGGCTTTTCCTTTGCATTTCCTGGCCCTAGGAAATTAAATATGCAGTTCAGGTCAGTTTAGTTCTATAAGAAACAGGCGTCTTATTTAAAAAAAAAAAAAAAAATCAAGGTGAAAGGAAGGAAAAAATACGTATCTTTTAATAAGTATTTTACTTTGTCTGGTATTCAGAACAAAGCATCAATCATGATCACAGGTGTAAAAAAAAAAATTGGACTAGGCATGATATGGGGAAATCTTACCATATATCAAGGAGAAAAACACAAAGAAAGGAGAATCAACAGCAGACAAGCATTCAAGATGGAAAATAAGAATGCAATGACTAAAATTTGGTAATAATAAGCAGGTTCTTATGATAGTAGCACTATGTCAATCTATATATCAACATTGTTTCAAGAACTGTCCCAAAATTACAATTTCAGTTTCAGAACGATAATAAAATGTACACTCATTTTAGTACTCAGAATAACAACTGAATCTTTATGAACTCCTTTGATAGGGAAAGAAGAAAGAAAGAAAGCAGCATGGATGAACTTTTTCTCCAGAGGAGGAACAGCTTCATTTTCAGGGATGATCCTTGAAGATTTGAACCAAAGCTCAGCTCTGTCTGTGATACTGTTGTGGTTTAACCCCATCAGGCAGCTCAGCCCCACACAGCTGCTCACTCACTCCCCCACAGCACGATGGAATAAAGAATCAGACGGGTAAAAGTGAGAAAACTCATGGGTTGAGATAAAGACTGTTTAATAGATAAAGCAGACTGTTTAAAGATAAAGCAAGCAAAAGAAGGAATTCTTTCCCAACTTCCCATCAGGAGGCAGATATTTAGCCGTCCTCAGGAAAGCAGGTCTTCGTCACGCATAATGGTTACTTGGGAAGACAGGCACCATGGCTCCAAACATATCTTCCCCTCTTCTTCCATCTTCCCACAGGTTTTATTGCTGAGCATGATGTTGTATGGCATGGAATATCCCTTTGGTCATTTGGGGTCAGTTTTCCCAGCTGTGTCCCCCTCCCAACTTCTTGCCCACCACCAGCCTACACACTGGCAGAGCAGTGTGAGAAGCAGGAAAGGCTGTGACCCTGTGTGAGCACTGCTCAGCAATAGCTAAAGCATTGGTGTGTTGTTAACACTGTTCTCATTACAAATCCAAAATATAGTACCACACAAGCTACTATGAAGAAATGTAACTGTCCCAGCCAATATTGATACAGATTAATACAAGCTCAGGCTTGTGACACATTTACTAGGCTGCTTATTTTCAGGAAGATCCTATCTCTAATATACATCGGAACTTTAATTTTGGGCATCAGAAAATGTTAATTAAACTGATAAATCTCTATTGAACCATTTTGTAATTCAGAATGTGTTTCTTGAAGAGAAGATGTGGGGAAGAAAAAAAAAAGATGGCAACAGAGGAAAGACCTTCTGTCTAAAATGTAATGTACATATTTTTTTTACTGTGCATTTTTATCAGGGTTTTGAATAAATACATTTCTTGGTTTAGAAATATGACTCTAATGAAAGTTGAAAAACAGCTGAGAGCACTGTAGGACTTAGTTCTTGACTGCTTATTTCTCCTTCATATCAGATATTTGTACAGTTCAAGATCAGTTATAGAAACATGGTTGGTTGCACTACCCCAGAACTATCAACAGCTACTGACAACCGATTTAAGGGTTGTGACTTTAGCGGGAGAATAAATTAATTTGTAGAAGAAAAGTATATTCTTATGTCTTTATTTAGTAGTATGTAAGACACTGCTCCAATTTCTTTAATTATCAGCTCAAAGTTCCATCCTTTAAAGTCAGTATAATTTCAGCATACCTGAAAGAAATATAGATGAACTGGTCAATAATAATTTTGCAGTTTGAAATTGAAAGAAACTTAATTCAATCTAAAAAATATTTATAGAAATATTTATAGAAAGCACATTTCCTTTCTGAGTTTCCTTTCATTTGTATATAGAGTACATAAAACATAGATGGTCACAATGAGAAGAACAGTGTTTAAATGAAGACACAGTCAAAGAGAAAAGCTTGCAAATAGCCAATAGGACTAAATACGATGATATAAAATGTGTGCAAATAACGTAAAATCAGGTACAAATTCATATAAATTATATTTTGTTTGTGGCTAATTCATAAGGAAAAAAAGGGTTACATTACAGACTAATTTAAAAAATGGTAATTTGCCTCTAAGTTTTAATGACGGTTTTAATATTTTTTCATTTAAGTCAGCGAAAAATACTGTGGACACTAATAGGAGTAAGAATGGGCTTTTAGCCAGATGGGGTGCAAAGAGTATCTGCAAACCCAGAAGGTAACATCTTTAATTAATACCAAGCAACTGGTGTCCAGAACTTGTGAAGAATTGTTGGTAAGGCAAAACTCACAAAAGTATAATGAATCCTCTCCCCCACTCCACCTATGAACTCAAGTTTCTACATACAGGAGCTACAGAATCACTTGAGAGACTAAGAATGTGCATGCCCTGCACCCACTCCAATTTCTGCTTCACAAGGCACTTGATCTTCTTCAGGAGTCCTTACATGAGTATATTTCTCTTCAACTGACCTTGGACCACTCTTGAGGATTAGCAATGTGTTTAATAATTATGTCCAAGAAAGAACAGGCACAGTCAAAGGGGAATATTTAATTTCTTATTCCCACTTGTAATAAATCAAGCAATGAGCACGCATAAAAAAGCCCAAGAAAATAACATGAAACTCAGAACTCAGTAAAATTTTAAAAACTGAAGGATACTGCCTGACTTTCCTTAATGCTGCTGACTTCCTTTAAGCAGGGAATGCCATGGTCTGAGATAATAAGCACATCTATCTTCTTTTGTTTTAATGGAAACTGAAAGTGTTCTCAGCAGTGGGAAGGAAAAATGTCTCAGAAACAAACAAACAAAAACCCGAGAAATAATAAGTGGAAAACATATTTAAAATCACAATAACAACCTAACACAGGTTACAAAATGTCATTCATTTATACCACAACTCAGGCTTATAAATGTGAATATAATGACACCAATCATTTGTTAATACTAACAGCAACCCCTTTAAAAGTTTATACCTAAATTCAGCCGCTGCATATCAGAATGACAAAGTTGGCTTCCACTTAGAAAATATAGAATGGATTTCATATTGGATTGTATATAAATTATAAAAAAATCTCATTCCTGTGTATAAGTATTCACAGGAGAGTCCCATAATTGCTGCAAGGCTTTTCCAAACCCGAGGAAGAGCTGATTTGGCTCAGCGTAGCCTGAAGGTTGGAAACCACTGCTCTAGGCAAAAGATATGATGGGTGTTCATCTATTAGCTTAGCCTGTGTGTGTGTGCATGCAGCATGCTATGCCATTTTTAGCTGGGAGAAAAATAAAACATAAAAATTCCAGAGACTTTATTTTTAGTATAATACTTGAGGGTTAGTTTCTAGGTTTAAAATTATTCAAAATAGTTCTTGTTTGTCAAAGAGGAAAAAATTGGGCTAGATATGTATAAATTTACACTCATCTGAATTCCAGTTAGCAGCAGATTTATATTTATTAATGTAAATAAATAAATTATTCTAAAAACTTCATAGTAAAATTGCTAATACCCTTAATTTCTAAATTCAGTGGCCTGAATTTAACTTTGTAAATAAATTAGCTTGTGATTTTTTATAATTATAAATTTTAAGTTATACAGAAAACTTGGAGTTAATTCCTTGAGTGAAAGCTCAGTAAAAGCACATCTTTATAAGTCAAAGCAATCAGATCAGATTGGTTTTGTATGGATGTAGGTATCCTTTCTCCAAATGCTTAGGAAAGCTTTCAGTAAAAGTTGTGAATTTATGTGTGAAGGAAGATGCAATGATATTGGAAGAGAAATGGAGTTGCTTGTAAGACTGAGACCTTTTTCCCAGGACAAATTGCTAGGAGTTAAGGAAAGCTGCAATAGAATTTTTTGTTTGTTTTGGGATTTTTTTTTCTGTTTCACTTTGGTTTTGATTTGTTCTTTTTTTTCTTTTTCTTTTTTTCCCTGTGTATCAGTTAAATTCAAGCGAAGTTTTAGCTTATATTATTGAGGTTTGTGTGCTTGTACTTTCTATAAAGAATAAATTCCAGGGGAAAAAAATGTTATTTCATTTGCAAGGTCTGGATTCTTAAAGTGAAAGTTGAGGGATCTGTCTTATTTCTTACCAAACATTACCAAATTAGGACTCTTATCTGATAATATGTACAATAATTACAGATATTAAACTGTCCTATACTCCTAAGGTTACTGAGGCAGTGCTTGGTTCCTATATTACAGAATCACAGAATGGTCGGGGTTGCAAGGGACCTTCAGAGATCATCTAGTCCAACTCCCCTGCCAGAGCTGGGCCACCTAGAGCAGGTTGCACAGGATTGCATCCAGGTGGGTTTTATATATCTCCAGAGAAGGAGATTCCACAGCCTCTCTGGCCAGCCTGTTCCAGTGCTCTGGCACCCTCAAAATAAAGAAGTTTTTCCTCATGTTGAGACGGAATTTCATATGTTCCAGTTTGTGTCCGTTGCCCCTTGTCCTGTCACTGGACACCACTGAAAAGAGTCTGGCCCCATCTCTTGACACCCACCCTTTACCTATTTATAAGCATTGATGAGATCCCCTCTCAGTCTTCTCCACACCCAGGTCTCTCAGCATTTCCTTACGAGAGGTGCTCCATTCCCTTGGTCATCTTTGTAGCCCTCTGGCTGGACTTTCTCCAGCAGTTCCTTGTCTTTCTTGAACTGGGGAGCCAGAACTGGACACAGTACTTGAGATGCTGCCTCACCAGGGCAGAGTAAAGGGGGAGGATGACCTCCCTCGACCTGCTGACTACTGTCTCCTTAATGCACCCCAGGATGCCATTGGCCTTCTTGGACACCAGGGCACAAGATGTTCTGTAACGTAGAAAGAATGTATTGCTTTTGTTTGTGTTCTATTCATCTTCTGGGAAAAAAAGAAACCTGTTTTAAAACAGTTTTATCTGTTTTTTTATTATTATTGTACTTACTTTATTTATCGCTCTTTCAGTTTATGGTCTTTTGTGGATCTGTTTAAGAGAAACCATTTGTGTAATATGCACAGGATTCAGACAGGAAAACGACGCCAGTATCTCTGAGCTGTGACTGCAGCACTACATTTAAGTAAAGGAATCCTGATAAGAGGAAATTCTTATCAGCTTGGTAACATAGCTTTTCTAAAACAATTACAGAACTTCTGGACCCAAAATAGTAACTGAGCTCTGCACAACATATACTTGTTCTCCATTTCAGCATCGTTCACTCATGAAGCCTTTCCACAAGTCTCACAGCATTTTCTCCATTGTCCTGAGCAGGCTACCTTGCCCTACAAGGAAAACATGCCCTTGTATTTTCTTTATGAACAATACAGGATGGACACCAAAGTTTTTCAGGATCAATACACTGAATGAGAGTAATTAAGATGAGGAAAAGTATATTAATAAAATAAAAGGAAAAGCACAAAATGCTAATGAATAAACAGAGGAAGAAAGTGGAGCTTCTCAGAAAAGGGAGCGTAAAACTGCAATAACTATAATTCTTGTGCTTCCTGAGTCTGATCAAGACTGAGGAGTAGGCAGTTCTCTTTTATTCCCCAACTCCTCATTCGTACATTCAGTTAGCCTTCTAACAAAAGCTTTTTTTTTTTTCTGGGTTTTTTTTTTTGTTCTTTTCTATTTTAAAAGAACTGTAGCAACGCTGCCATTATGAACGCATAAAAAACTTTTCCAGTTGCCCTCTTAGTTGCTTATATTTACATGACTTACAGGTAATCACAATGAATCTTTTAAATATTTAAAAATAGCTGAAGCAAGTCACTTATAAACAATCTCTTTGTATTTGCTACCCTGAGGAATGAGTTCTTGTTGCTGACTGTGGAACTAAATGGCTTTGGGTTCTGTTTCCCATTTTTTTATGTATTCATGTTTAAATATAAACCTATGGCAAGGCTGCGTGTGTGGAGGGGCTGTATGTTTCTTTATGTAATAACATGTATTTTTATGTTTGCTCTTTTTCATGATTAAAACAAGCTTTAAAATATTTTTCTTAAATTGCTTCTGGCTTTTACTAATCAAAAATTTATCCTGAAAGAGACAGATGTACATATGTATGTACATGATTATTTATTTATGGGGAAGAGTGGATAAAATAGACATGACTATAACCAAATATTTGAACTTGGAATATGAATAATAAATTGAAAGTGGAGCGCAGTTTCTGTGCTGTATCTCCTGAAAGATGCATCAAGGAAGAATCAGCTTAACGGGAAAAACATATGCTTATCCCTACTTGTAATGAAATGGCCAATTCCCTTTTGTTTTTATGCAGATGAACGAATTGAATAATCTATAGCTGTCTGTAATAGAAAAGCTCAGCACTATTATCAGTTTAGGGTGTGCATATGTATGCAGACATATTTATGTCTGCAGGTGTGTTTATCCATGTGCAAACAGTGCTTGTCACTCGTCTGTTAACTAGAACACAAATACCTTACATTGAATGACAGAAGAATGTAAATTAAATAAGAAAGCCTTTCCCTAGAAAAATAAATGAATACATTTTGTGAATATTCAGTTTTAATATCAGGACCCATATATCAAGCTATGAGCTCATGCTGGATTCCTACATGAAATTATAGATATACTGCAGGGTTAAATGAATGGCCAAGCAGCACTTCAATTCTGTCAGCATTTTTCCTGAGAACAAAGAATTTTTTGTTGTTTAAAGTGAAGTTTTCATGCATAAATAAACACATATGTTCTCATTAATGAGAAAAGGCTTGATTGGGTTTTCTGTACTTACTTTTTTTCTTTTTTTTTCCTATTCTATTATTCTTTTATTTCTTAATATCCAGTGGAATATATGTTTATTTTATTTTATTTTATTTTATTTTATTTTATTTTATT
>VZSZ01010966.1:77344-97403 GCA_013398815.1 Ibidorhyncha struthersii | reverse complement strand
TTATTTTATTTTATTTTATTTTATTTTATTTTATTTTATTTTATTTTATTTTATTTTATTTTATTTTATTTTATTTTATTTTAATTACAGTGACATTCTTCTTCTGCAGTCTTACCAAATTATTAAACAGAAAATATCTTAATAAGACAAAGAGAGCCTATCTTAAACCCTGTGGACCAAGAATGCTAAAGTGATACAATCATTACAGAGAAGATTTACTAATACAAGAGGGACACACTGAAGTCAAGGAAATGATTCTTAATTAATTATTAAAGAAATGGAAGCGGACAAATGAAATTAATTTTAAATATTTTATGTGATCAAGCAAAATCATGTCCTTGTGGTCACATTTTCTAAAATTATATGTTAAAAAAATGGAAACTTCCTATGTAGATCATAGAGATTGTGATTCTTTTTAAAGCCATTTTGGTTGAGTAACAACATTTTTCTTCCTTAAATCAGACTTTTATATTTCCTGTAGTTTGTGCTTTGTGGTAAAACTTGCTACTAGATTTGTCTCTAGGCACAGCATATTCTGCTCTATAGCAATGTCTTCCTATGATGTTCTTGTTTTTTGTGGACCACCAACTCAGATGGCTAACTGGAGTCCTTTATTTCCCTCCCTGGTTTTGGCGTTTTTTTTAGGATTCATTTTTTTCTTCTTTTTTGTTAGTTTTGTGCTTAGTTGCATGGTAAGTTTCCTGATACAGTAGTAAATTTATTTTTTATTTAACCTCCTGTTATCAGAGTTTCCCGTATATATGCAATGTATAAATATGTATAGATGTAATACAAAATGTGTATGTATATATTTATCTCTGTATATAATTAAATATGCATTTAAGTCAAAAGAAAATGGAACAAAAAACATAATAATCCCCCTGTAAATCTCCATGTTTAAAAAATGAATATATTTATAAAATATATATTTAAATATATAAACTTCTAGTGCCAGAAGTCAGCCTTGGTAGTTCATCTTTGACTTCTTGGTAATTTGGTTTATTTTGTCCCCAGACACGATTATTTCTCGTAGCTTCTGCCTTTTGTATTCTCGTCTATCTGTTTCCAGGTCATGTGTTGCGCTCTACATGTCAGACCAATCTGTGAAACTTTGCCCACTGTATATCTCCTGATGTCCAATGGTGGCTATCTAATACAGAGGAAACTGATGGGCTTTCAATTTTGAATCTTTATGACAGAAACCACAGACAAGAAAAAGCAAATTTAATAGTCACCGTATATTAATTAAATCTTAAATAATTAATGTGATCTAAGTGAAATTCTAAATAGCCTACATTTTTAAACTCATACGTATGACAGTTGAAGTTAATATGGTTTGTCAAAAAGTATTGTCACAAATTATATAAATCTCAAGTTTCTTTGTATAAACTATTTCTGTAAACTTAAGCATTTCAATAACATTTCCGATTGTTAGGTTTTTTCCACTTTACTGAAGAGAAAGTTATTTATTTTGTAATTTAAAATGATCAAACTTTTACTTATTATAGTACATATTTACAAATGACAAGAAGATCAGTGAAGTCTGTTTTGAAATTAAAATATCAAGCAGTGGTGTTTGAAGCTCTCTGGCAGTTCTGTAGGATTTAATTGAATAGAAATTAATTTGATCTTCAAAATGGATACTACTAATATACAATAGAAGTAGTTTTGGTATTTTTATTTATAGGATTGTGTTAAAATGGCAGTATCCTCTAAAATAGATTCTCTGATTCCGTGAACTCAGCTTTCACAGAAATTTTATAATACACTGTCACTAATTTAATAATTTTTTTAATCTAAGATACTGCCTATTAAAACATGTTATTATATTGAAATACCTGTGTCCGAAAGTTTTATTGAAAGCTTTTATTTCTAACTGTATGAAATTTAAACTGTATGAAAGAACAATAATCTGAACTTTATAGCAGCATATATAAAAGATCACAAAACTGAGCATATTTTTTGTAGGACATCCACACTGTTCTTACCATTTATCTTTGTCATAACTGCTCTAACTACCCCTGAACTGACCACAAGAAAAGTAGTATATATAAGTATAGATATGCATATAGCTGACACTCTTTAAACTTAGTATGTCATCTGTAGCGATACACTGCACCTGAATTACAGATGAAGCACTCCCTTGCACTTCCATAATAGTATATTACTATTTATACTATGCAGGGGAGTTGGTTGATTGCTCAGCATTACTCTGTTTGAGTAGATGACAATATTTCTTCGTTCATATGATTATTTTTTTTTAATTCCACACTGTTTTCATTAGCTTCCTGAGTAATGCTGTCGAATATGACTCTGATTCAAATCCACTGAAGTAAATGGGAAGATTCCACAGGTTTCTAAAGTCTTTGGACCAGATCTCATCTGAAAATCAACCAAAATATGATTTCCAAAAGATAAAGTTTTCTAGTGCAGTCTGAGGACATTACTGAAACATGCTGAAAACAATGCAAAATTCAATTAATTTTCTGGGTTTATGTTGGCTTCTTGTATTTTAGGCAGATAACAGAGGACAAGTACGGATAGCTTGCACTTCTGCTTGTGATATTTTTGACAGCTATCATAAGTTTTTGAAAATGCCACCTCAAAGAGAGTGTGATGCTGTACAGAGGCTTTCTCATTCACAGGATTTATTTTCAAAATGTTATGTAAAATAGATATTTTATTCTGATATTCAGTGTAGGTCTGCTCTTACCTGATGCTGGTCTAGCTTTTCATGTGCCCTTTTTGGACACATTAACAGGGATTTTAAGTAATGCAAGCAATAATAAAAAGCATGAAAATGCATGTGTGTGTATATATATATATATGCAGATACAAGCATACATATGTGAACACATACATTCACACATTTGAAATAATTGGTGAGCTTTTTTTTGTTTTTAATCTGAGCAACTTTTTTCCCTGTACTTAAAATGCAATATTTGGTATCTGTCATTAAATGATACATTTCAAAATAAAGGAAACACAATATCCTCATTATAACAACATTCATTCTAATAATGGCAAGTTAAAATAAACCTGCATACACATGCAGAACTTGTTTGATAGCTATTTTATATTTTATATTAGTGCTGCTTGTTCTTGTTTTTTTCCTTGAAATACAGTACACATTGGCATACACACGTTAAGTGAAAGTGAAATAGTTTCTCTGTAAAATAAAATAAAATAAAACTAATAATAAAATAANAGGAGAGGAGAGGAGAATGTATAATAAATATATCCTCAAGACTGTGTAGGAACATATTTTGCACATCTGTGCAAGGAAAGGTTTGTTTTAAACTATTGCAACTCTCCATAAAACAAAGGAATTAAATGTTGATTTCTAGTATTTAGAACAATAAGACTTAAATCAGTGTTCCAGGAATAAAGAGTAGGAAATAAGCAATGCATTGCTTTTACCTGTAATAAACAGATTATCACTAACAACTGTGATCATTTCTTCTTCACTATAGATTTTGGTGACACTCCACAGATATGTTTTTAGGGTCATTAATATTGAATCTGTGCATGAATGGTTTATACACTGATAGGAACTTGACCTCAGTCTGTTGCAGTCACATAGCTGCATTTCTATTGTATTACAGCATCTGGATGTTAAAGTCGTCGAAAATGCAAGTTAGTATATATAGGAGTACAGGAGTATATATAGCATACTGATAATAGCTGATTCAACATCAAACATTCCTGTTAACACACCACACTTTCTTAAACAACCTTCTGTATACTTTGGTATATATAAATACTTTCAAGAGAGACGTGCAGAAGCAGGCGTGTTTTTTACTTAAGGCTGAAGGACTCCTAAAACCACACGAAGAATGTGGTTAGACTAATTGAGACCTCTGACAGATGTGCAGCAGTGGATTAAAATCGAACGGCTGAAACTGTTACTGCCCTCAGCACTCCTCCATGCCCTCCTGACCAACGTTGCCTCCCTGGAGGCAAGGATGTCTGATTTGCTTGTGAATAAGTAGAACCACCACAACTTTCATCCTCTGTCTTACATTAAATTGATGCCAGTTTTGTTTGACTTCTGTATGACAGACTGGAAACTGAGGTAAGGCTGGAGCTGATTTGTGAGTGGATCAGATGTACATACCTCAGGGGTATCTATGTCTGTCAGTGGGATGGGAAAGATGAGTGGCGGTGGTAGGAGCTGCAGCTGATTGATTTATATCTGCTACTTCGTGTCTGTTAAGAGCCCTGAGAGGAGGAATATCTTCTTTGATGACTTTGTTTCCCCCCGTATTTCCTCCGTGTTCTTCAATTCTCTATTTAACACATAGTTAATGCTCTTATTTTAGCTGGAATGGATCTTTGTGATTGGAATAGTTTTTCATTTGTGAGGTATTTAACACTTTTTGGTTACTCAAAACAGAAAAAAAATGAAATGTAATGTAATTAGAAATTAATAAGGTATCTGTGGCGGCAGACCTGATTCTAATTTATGATGTTAACAATGAAAAATTGTCAAGAAAAAATTGAAATACAATTCAGTAAATTGTTCTTAACAAACTGAGGATTTAAGTAGTGAGAAAAGTTAACAAATATACATGTTGATTTCATATAACGGCTAGTGTATGTTATGATACCAGCCGCCCTCAAATGCGTTTTGTACTTTATGCAAGTTTAGCAGTTCATCATACATAGGACACTGAGCTTAGTTTCCTGGGCTGCATACAGTATTAGTAACATGTCCAACATTGGACTTTTCTTTATAAAAAGATGAAAAAACAGAATAGAATCTCCCTGATTCTCAAAAGAAAGTACAGACAGTATTTCTAAAATGCTGCATAATTCTTACTCAGAGCTACTCCTGAACATTAAGGGTGATTTAATTATCTAAATAGTAATTAGAAAATTAAATGGAGTTGAAGGCTTTCATTCATTTGAGGCCTGGGACTTGCCAAATATGGAAAAAAGTCAAAGGCTTCTCTCTCTGATCATATCTTAAGAGATATGTAGTAACATACAACTTCAAAAGAAAGGCTTTTTCCCCCCCCCAAGATAATTAAGGGTGCATATTTTACTGCTTAGCTTGAAAACTGAAGCTGGTAAAAGGGACTTCATCTTTTACCATCATAAGCAAACACCAAAATGTTGCTCACAAACACCTTAAACTCCAGCTCCATTAAAACCAGTTACTTGTTCTATTTACCCTACATTGGATCTTCTAAACTTGAATTATGTTTATTTGCACACCAGGAAGTAAGGAAGAATCCTATTTAGGAAGAATCTTAAATAGTTAGGACAAAAGACAGTAAGGCAGCCAGAGATTCACAATAAATATATCTATGACAGTGTTCTGAAGACAACTACATGCAGAAAAACCTTTAATTTATATGGAATGCATTGTCTGCAATATATGGAAACAGAAATTTGATTTTGAAATTTCATCAACCCACAAATAATTTAAGTAAGGAAGGCTATTATTTGTAGCATTTATAGAATACTTCAGCTACTATTAATGAAGATTATTAAACTACTTGTTAAATGGTTCTTATTCACCAGCTAGTAATTTAATTATAATTGTTATTTTATATTACAAACTTATCAATAATTTAAAACTTTTCTCATAGGCTTGCTACTGCAGTGTCATAATTAAATCTAATTTTTGAATGTGTGTTGGAACTCAATTGCACCATTAAAAAAAGTATTTATGTTCTGTGTGATGCCTCTTGAGAAAGGTCATCTATTTCCATTGCCAAAAATTTGTGTGCTGCGACAATGGTGATCACAGTATGCAACCTAAACCTAATGTATCCTAATTAATGAAAGTGAAATGAGCGTCTTGGATCATCCCCTCCACCAATGCCTGTTCAAAGGTCTCAGTCAGCTTCAGGACAAGACAGTGCTCTTGAATGCTGAGCGAGAGTCACTGAAGCTAAAACAAGGGAATGTTAAGTGTTTTGCATAGTGTATTCAGGAATCTTCGCTGGGATTCTGACAGATGATTTTGGATGGAGAAATATAAATGTTTGGGATTCATCATTCTTAATGGCTGGAGGATGAAGAAGCAGTAGCTGAAGCAACAGCAGCTTTTTGGCATTGTAGCCTCATGTCAAAACACACACCTGAGCATGGGAGAAGAGAGTTTAATTTCCTCTTCACTTCCATATCTCTTGTATACCAAACAGACAAATTATAGACTATGCTCAACGCTGATAGGGTCATTTTTTTTTTAATCTCACTGTAGAAGCTAGATTGGGATGTGCAGAACACAACTGTATCAAACACTCCCTGTACTTGGATGCATGTGACAAAGTTATGGTAGTAGGACAGGGGCTGTCTTACAGATATCTCTCTAAGAAGAGGTCAGGGACTGCACCATGCTGGTTCCAGTCTGTTCCAGCCGGCTCTGCAATGGACCCCCCACAGGACACAGCTGAGCCTGTCAGTGAAGCTGCTGGTGCTTCTGGGAAAACATGTTTAAAAAAGAGCAACACTCCACATAGGCAGTGAGCAGTGATGAAAAAAAGTGGGAGAAACAATCCTGTAAACACCAACATCAGAGCATAAGGAAGGGGAAAAGGTGCTTCAGGTGCTGGAGCAGAGAATCCTCTGCAGCCGGTGGAGAGAAACATGTGGGAGCAGACAGGCACACTGCAGTCCACGGAGGACCTCACACTGGAGCAGGTGAATATTTCCTGAAGGGAAGGCCATGGAGCATCCATACTGGAGCAGGAAAAAAATGTGAGAAGGAAGGAGTGGCAAAGAAGAACTATTTTGGACTGACCATGAACTCCCCATTACCCTTCCCTGCTGTTCCATTCAGATTGGGGGAGAAGGGAGAGACATTGGGAATGAAGGAGTTATGTTAATTGGCAATTAATCTCCTTGTTTTCATCTCAGGCAACAAGGGTTTTTTTAATCTTATTTTATCCTCCCCTCCTTCAACCTCCGCCCCCCCCCCCCCCCCCAGAAGCTAGGTGAGCAGCTGGCACTAATATTTTTCTTTTGTAGATGAAAAACAGTGGAAGACAGGGAGAAACTAAGGAGATTTGCAATACATAGCTGAAACTCTGTGTTGTAGAGACTACTGGGATTAGGGGAGGAAGGGTTTAGGGGACTTATTTTTCCCAAGGAGAAATGTTCTTCTAAGAAGCTCTTCTAGCTTCATCTTAACTGCACCTCTACTAGATGCCATAATTCTCTGTGTTTCTTCCTGATATTCACGGATATGGAACTTCATTTCTTAAACTTGAAAGACTCCAAGAGGTTTTAATTCCAAGGGAATGAAAGGTTTATTCCAAGGGAATTCCCAGAAAGAGCTGAAAACAATGGTGTCGAGATATCTATCTGATTCTCTTCTTCAGTACTTCAGAGTCTCAGAAAGAAAACACACTGTAAGACTTCTATGGAAAAGAGTCTTTTCTGTGAGGTTTTGTTGATTTTTTTCTTTCCTTTTTTCCTCCGTTTCTCTTAAAACATAGCTCAATCTATATGGAATGAGACCTATGTTAAGAAGTGAGAAGCTACTGATGGTGAAAGTTGCAAAATGTGGAAGTATAACTTTCACTCTCTGGATTTATAAATAAGCACTTTAGTTTTCATACAAGCTAGGAAACATCCCTCTCTTTTTCTATTTGTGGTAATCATCAAGAATTAAAAACTACATAATTGTATAGTGTTTTTTCTTTCCTGTATGTGAGCACCTCCTAATATTTATGCAGTTCCTTCTTACAGGGGGCAGAGGACATGAAAGCCTGGGGACTTTCGTTGATCAAGTTTATAGCATCTCAGCAAAGGGCTACCAGGATCTACTTCTCAAGAAGTAGTCTTTCTGGGGGAAGGACTTGTAGAAGGAGAAGCTTGGAAGGCAGGTGAGGCAGGGTATGTTTTGTGTACATGAAAATACAAGGGAGAGGGTTCCAAGAAGGAGCCAGTCTAGGGAAGGATGCGGGACAAAAAGACCATATGAGTAGCTGACCTATTGTTTCAACCAGGATATGTGTCCACAAAGTATTTTCGTGAAATCTGATAATAGTGCTCAAGAAATACTCTTAATTGCAAGTCTTTCCTCCTCCTTCCCCCAACGTTGCCAATTCTGCAGATGTTGATCCTAATCTTTGGTGTTTCTGTGTGCACCACGCAATCTTTAGTAATTTTACAAAGCCTATGTTTTCCAGTTGCGTTCACTTACTGAATCTCACCCTCTTTCAAGCAACACTGATTCTATACAATACTGTGAAGCTATTCAGTATGAAATAGTACAAGAAAGAAGAACATGACACCATTTCCCAAGTATTTTTTAAAGGAGTCCCGAGTATCATTCAATTTTGACTAGTAATTTCTCAATCTTTTTCATTTTCAAATATGATTTAAACCTTCAATGCACGGTGAAGTTCTGGGGAGTCTACTGAGCTATTCCAATAAACTATGTTTCAAATTGTATTTTCTCATACTTTTCCTACAAAAAATTATTTTAACAATTGTTTCTGCACTCTCTGTAGTCAAACTTAACAGCTAGTTAGTTGTTTAGGCCAGTCTTTTAAGGCCATGCAGTTGTTCTTTCAGTGTTCAAAAATAACCCTTATTGTCTGATGAGATCACATCCGGAGAGCTTTGTCCAGGTCTGGGCTCCCCAACAAAAAAGTCATAGACATGCTGGAGCAAGTACAGTGAAGGAATAGTAAAGTTAAGATACTGGAGCATCTGACATACAGGGAAAGGTTGAGAGAGCTGGAACTGTTTAGCCTGCAGAAGAAAAAGCTAAGGGGATCTCATCAACGCGTAAATGCCTAATGGGAGGAAGTAAGTAAAGTGAAGCCAGATATTTTAGTGATGCCCACTGAAAGGACAAAAGGAAATGGACACAAACTGGAAGCACAGGAATTTCTTTTTAAACTTAGGAACAAACTTTTATTATGATTTGTGCACTGACACAGATTGCCCAGAGAGGTTGTCGAGTCTCCATCCTTGAAGATATTCAAAACCTGACTGGATGCAGACCTCAGTAAACATACTCTAGGTGATCCTGCTTCAAGCAGGGTGGGATGGACCAGGTGACCTCCAGAGGTCCCTTCTGACCTCAGAAACTTTGTGATTCAGTCTTCTTTAAAGTTTTGAATTTTTATCTGAGGGACACAAATAACAGAATTTTCCTGCCTTCCCTACACTGCACGTAACACAGAAAAATATCTTGTTTTCTCATGGAAATAAGACTTCTACATCATGTCATTCATCTTTTCATCTCCTTGCTAATAGTTTGTGAACCCTTTGGCCAATTCATCCCAAATCTGTCAGGAAAATAGAGATCTCTATGTAATTTCTGACAGTCTCCACGAGAACAAGAAAAAGAATAGATCCGCATAGGCTGTCTTTAGCAGTAACCAACAGAGAAAAAATATATATAATACATATGCATATTATATATAACAGTTCCACTTCATTTGAGCTACTTAAACTGTCACTGAGCTAAAAGGAAAAGCCCCGATTAATTTAATGAGACCAATTCTATAGTTCAGCAGTTGTCTTCTTAAAGGAGATCAGCTTTGATTGAAACCTGAGATTTGCCTACTCTTACTCTGTAAAAATGCAGTTCTGGGTTTAAGGGCCATGTTCCATTAAAAATGATGGATTTCAAAAGATCATCATAAATGCAACTGTGAAAACAAGACTAATAAAGTAACTTGCCTTAGAGTAGCCAACAGTTTTGTATATGGCAATGGAATACATGCTTATTTTTTTAATTCCTTTATACACAAAAAAGATTTACAGCTAAAGTTTGTACAGCTTCCTCATGTCCCAGTTTTACAAATCTACCCTTCTGCTTATTAATTACAACAAAGGAATTAGGTGTGTACAAAGTAGGTGCTACTGTCTAGACTCTTTACATAATTCATGGAGAGACTTAAGCACCCTAATGTCTTAAATTGGAAATATTGATTAAACAATGTGTTAAACTTTGGTCCAGTATAGTTTCAAAAGGTTAAACCTTCAGATCAGAAGCTTCAACAAAGAAATTTAGCATAATCTAAATTAAAATATCATAAAATATGTACAAAGCCATGTAAAAATCCATACTTGGAGAGTGCTTTTAAACTGTTCTTAATCAAAGAATTAATTAGCTGGGGTTATGCAAGGGTCTGTGCTGGGAGAACAAATGTACAAGGGAGACATAGTTTCATTCAGTACCTCAATGATAAAATAGAAAGTAAGATTATTAAGTTTGCAGATGATAACAGTCTGGGAGGAAAAACAAATACATTCAAGGAAAGGACTAGAATTCAAAATTATCTTCATAAATGGAAGATATATTCTTAAAACTATTATACTATACAAATAAAAATGAATGAGTTCAAGATACTACATTTAAGTTGCCAGTTTGGATGAGGCTTTGAGCAACCTGATCCAGTGGATGAGGGGTTGGAACTAGGTGATCTTTAAGGTTCCTTCCAACCCAAACCATTCTATGATTCTATGATTCTAAGTCGGAATAACTAACAGTCTACATACAGAATAAATAACTGTGTAGGTGCGTGCTCTGTAGAAAAGGAACCTAAATATTGTTGAAGATCTGTTGGAAATGATTCAACAAAAGGCTGCTGTTTGTTTATACATGGCCTAAAGACAAGTAAAATGATCTTTCTGTTCTATTCATCATTGGTAAGACATCAATAGAGGCATGCTGCCAAGTTCAAGACAGATGCAACATTCCAAGATCAATAAAAAAAGCGTAACTGTCAGTTAAAAGAGGTGGAGGAGGTAAGAAGATCAGAGAGGTGATACCTTGAGGTATTTCCTAGGTTACTGGTTCCTTGAGTCTATGTTATGGGTATCATAACCAAAGATTCTGGAAGCAAACAAAATGTTTATTTTAGTTTGTTTGTTTTTTTTTTATTCTCAGTTTTAAGTGGACAAATCTAGGAAAAATATTACACCTTCTTCGGTGTGGTCACAGACTGAACTGTCTATACTATTCTGTAAGCAGAATAGTATGTCACAAAATAATAGATTACACAATTGAATCACTAAAATGTAAATTACTGAGAGACAAGGAGGGAATGTTGTGCCAAATTTTATGTCTATGTATTAAAGTCATCTAAAAGTCCAAGTTACAAAATGATTAACTGATTCTCACACCAGACACAAGAGATGGAAACATTCCGATCTTGCATTGTTGCCTGAAAGACAGACAATGACTTTGTTCATTTTTCTCGACTAATTTATTTTTTTATATTATACACTGCCATGGTCATCTTTTGAAGTTTCATTTGTTCTATTCCAAAAACTTTCCTGATTGCTGAAGAGAATCTTTCTTTAGCAGTGTGAAAACAGAAGTGTGTTAATTGAAGTTGGCAGACACAGCTGCATCTCTCCCTACAGCGTTACAAGCACTGTAGCTTAGTTATATTTATACTTATTCAGAAGTATAGAAATCTTTATCATTGTCTCTGATACATTAGACTACTTTTTATAGAGTGATAGAACAGTTAAGCTCAGATTCAGTGTTAGCACCTAATTTAACTAATCCTTCTCTCTTGTGTTTCTTATTGACCAGATGCAAATGCCTGTAAAGGCTCAAACTTGAAATGTAAGTTAACTGAATCTGGGCTTCAGGTTTTATATTGCTTACTAATTTTATTTTTGTACTGGGGGAAAAAAAAAACAAAACCAAAACAACAAACAAACAAAACCACCTTCATATCAGTTGCTTTTCCTCAATTCATACCACCAAGCTATGTAGCCTAACACATTTTATCAAATAAAAAATTTCATAATCTAACTTTGGTCTAACTTCCAGAAAAAAATCTCTCCACTATCCTACACAGGGGCCCAGGTTAACTCAGTCCTCTTTGAAGCTCAGTGTCCTCAGAAAAGCCAGGCGGAACTGTGCTTTTCTCCTTGTTATCCATTTCAGGATACTGCTAGCATCTGCTTCTTTGGAAAAGTATAT
Source organism: Ibidorhyncha struthersii (assembly GCA_013398815.1). Classification (NCBI taxonomy): domain Eukaryota; kingdom Metazoa; phylum Chordata; class Aves; order Charadriiformes; family Charadriidae; genus Ibidorhyncha; species Ibidorhyncha struthersii. The sequence goes on along the minus strand of VZSZ01010966.1, from coordinate 85,486 downwards.
GGATCTTAATAGTATTTAACTCTATTTTCAGGTTATCAATGTCCTGGCACTTCTACCATAATTCAGTGAGCAGTGACGGTTGGCATCAATAAATGGAGAAGAGACAGTACTAAATAATTGTGATACAATAGACTGAAGATGAATTCATGGCACCTAAAGCTTCAAATTACATGTCTCAAAATGAGGTATTAACATGAAATGCTGGCTCTGCTAATTTCTCAGGACAAGCTGTGGTTGCAGCTGTTTCTAACTGACAGGTGGAAATGATATCACCTCTTTGTGGGAAAGCTGCCTGTTGTACAGGCAGGATGGTGTTTACCAGGAAAGATGGTATTGGGTGTCCCAGGTCCAAAGCTAAGTCCTAAAGTATTTAAATGGTAAGACCAAATGTCAGAAAACTGTTTGGTGAATACAGGGATAAANTCAACATTTCTTTTCAGTATGAAAAGGATATAATTCTAGGGTTGTCTGAGGATAAGCCACGAAAATGTTCTTTCTGGAAGGATCAGGGAAAGAGAAAATAAGGTTTTCCAGTGAAAGTCAAAATAATTTTCTCATTTAGAATCAGGCAGCTGATGTTACACTCAAAATCATGTTACGGGCAAAAAAGAATATGTTGTGTATACAGAGTGAAGAATTTACTGTTTAATTAAACCCTTAAAATCTAATCAAAACACAGCAGTTTTTCAGTTACAACAATACTAATACCCATAGCCAAAATTAATATAGAAAACCCTCGAAAATAAAACTGTTATGTATAAACTTAACCGCTAACATCCCTCTGGTGTTATGCTCACCTTCCCAATATTTCTCTCCATCTTCATCAAACAGATTGGAAATGGAGGATTTTATGACAAGTCAAAACTATCCTGATTTCTCGGATAAAAAGAAATATGATGTCTTGGACTTAATTTATTTTTAATTTATTTTTTTCTAACACTACCTCCTCTGTGTTCCTTCGTGTCACTGGTTTCCCAGTTACTCGGGCTTTATTTTTATTCTTCATTATCCCTAAAACTGGTTTGATGTTGCTCAAGGTTGCACTTTCTGGTAATGACCAGTGACAGATTACAGTGATTTGTGTTTACAGTTTGAGATTTCTGTCTGGTATCTGCATTCTTCCACAGCACATTTTATTACAAGATCACACCTACAGTCTTCTACAGCACATTTTATTCTGAGATTGCAGACAGTTCAATCCACACAGAACAATTACTTGGTTTTCCTATAAGCTAAAACTAAACTAAAACATTTTTTTTGCAGCAGGTACCTGGCAGTTAAAACCAGCTCAGGCCAAGACAAGCTGAAAGAAGTGCCGAGACCTGTGCTGTCAGGTCAATGTAAAGCCTGTAAGCTTGATGGGGCTACACTGGCAATTGTAATAACATACACTGCAAGAAAACTTGTAATATTCTAAAATATGGGAGAAAATTAAGTTTTCCAACCTTCAGGAATGAGGTGTGTAGAATTTGCTAGTTTGCATGACTAGGAGAAATGAGTCCAATGCAAAATATTTTGATGGGAGATTTAGGATGATAAGATCATAATAATTCATGAAATTGAAGGTCACCTGAATCCAAACCCTTGCTCAAAGCAGGGTCAGGTATGAGGTCAGACAAGGCTGCTCAGGCCTGTATCCAGTTTGGGATACAGTATACAGAACAGGATGTAGTGTATAAAATCTTATGGACACCACTGTAGAAGGCATTTAAAATATTTAAGATGACTCAGCCTCTGAAATTGCCTAACTTTCCTGTTTATGGTAAAGTCTTAGGTGGTTAACTAACACAAAGTAGCTGAACATGAGTACCAACACATTTTTGTCTTCTCATTTAGCACTTGTCTTCTGAAAAACACTAAGATGAGAAACAATCTGTTCAATCACTGTTTCGTAAAAAGATTTTTTCTTATGCTCACCTATAACCCAAAAGCACAGACCATCTTGGCAGAATATTTTCAATGGATCTAATGTGCTCCATATAAATCAAGTCTATCATGCATTTGTGGGCAATTGTTTTATTCATTCAACTGACTTAGTAAACCCATAGTAGGATCACTTCTAATTTTTGATCAGAATGCAATCATCCTCTTCATCCTTGGGCATCACCATTTAATCTCAGACTTTGTCTTTATTTTTCCTGTATCTAGGCCCTTCTTTTGCATTAAAACTAACACCCATTTTAAAAGACACTGTTCATGTCTCCCCCTATGTTTTTTTACTTGTTCTGAAAAGACAAAATCCAGGAGTTGCCCTTAATTTGTAGAAAGAAAAAACACAAAAGTATGCTGAATTTGGGGTGGTTTAGCCTGGAGAAGAGAAGACTCCAGGGAGACCTTATAGCATTCTTCCAGTATCTGAACAGGGCCTACAAGAAGATGGAGAGGGACATTTTACAAGGACATGTAGTGACAGGACGAGGGGTATGGGCTTCAGACTGGAATAGGGTAGATTTAGATTAGCTATCAGGAAGAAATTTTTCACTATGAGGGAAGTGAGGCTCTGGAACAGGTTGCCCAGGGAATGTATTGAAATCCCATCCCTGGAAGTGTTTAATGTCAGGCTGGATGGGGCTTTGAGCAATCTGGTCTAGTGGGAGGTGTCCCTGGCCATGGCAGGGGGATTGGAACTGGATAATCTTTAAGGTCGCTTCCAGCCTAAACAATTCTATGATTCTATGAAATGGCACGAAGCCATTCTGTCATGTATCAGATTTTTTCCATGGGGAGTATTACATAACTGAGGTCCTTAAATGGCAAAGGGCTTGCAGGACAGAAGCTCTGGAATTTTTTTGTAGTCCTGCATAATCAGTCTTTGTTCATCTTCCACCTAGCTCCAAAAAAAGCTGCTTTAGAACAGTGACCTGCCTTAGATTCAGTTTAAAATACTACTGACTAGAAGCATTTCTAGCCTTCAAATATGAATAATTATTTAGGGTTATAACTTCTATTTCAGTTGGAATTAGAAGCTTGATTCCTTTTTGCGTATGGGCCACCCTCCTTACGTATGCCATCCTCCTATGGCGTATGTAAAATGTTCAGAACATTGTAGAACTGAAACCTTGTTATCACTGTGTGCATTGATTTGGTAATGTTGTCAAGATGATGTTATTAAGATGTTGTAGCTAAAATTACTTAAAACCAAGTAGCGTATTTTGTTTAAAATCTCGTCAGGCTTCAAAACAATAGTTCAGATTAAATTTTGATTCAAAAGATGTGGATTAGGGCACCATACCTCAGATTAATAATTAAAGTTTAATTCAAGATTTTTTTTTAAGAAGATAGGGTTCAAACTAGTTCATAGTTCAATTTTTGTGACTTCATGCCAGATGCAACTGCTAATAATCTTGAGACATTTAAAAGTTGTTCACTGAGATGTGTATGAAGTATACAAAGGGTAATAACATGATTTTGTTTGTATTAATTTAGATTTATGTGAAACTCAAGTGAAGCTGGGAACACAGAGCAGTGTATTTCTTCTTGTAGTGAATTCACAGCCTCACCTTTGGGCAACAATTTATCTTCACTGTAAATAGGAAGGTTTTCACATCTCTCCTTGTCTCAGCAGCATTTCTCATTGAGAACTGTAATATTCTCTGTTCTGTGGGTTGAGAATTTAATCTCAAACAGACTTTGTAGAAAAGCCAAAACCAACAAAAACAACAAAACATCAAAAAACTGCAAACCCTGGCATCTATGCTGAGAATACCCACTCCCCAAAATTATTTTTTAAATATTGCATGAAAATCCTGCTCTACTCCGGAAGCAGAGATTCTTTAGTCAGGCTTTTAACAACTTTACTAATAGCACCTTTAAAAAGGTTTTCACTTTCAGCCTATATTTGTAATTAGCAGTCTCTCAGGCAGCCTTGAGAAAACAAGACATTTTCAGAATATTTTTCTAACTAATGTCTTCATCCTGAAAAAAGACTGAAATGACCTAATTAAGCTGCATCTCAGTCGCTCAGAGGCAGGATTCTTACCAGAAAAACAGGAAGTCCTAACAGAGAAATCCATTCACTGTAGGTGATAAAGCTGTTTAAATTCATAGGAAAAGAACCAGAAAAGTAGCATTTATAGATTTTGCATCATCTATATGTGTGACAAAATGCTTTCAAAGTCCTCTGTGAAGTGAAAAAAACCCTAATTATAATTCTAAAATTTGCAAAAATCTACATTAAAAAAACCCACCTAAAAGTATTAGAAGTGATCTGATCCACTTTTTTCCCACTTCTGTAACATGAACATTAAAGAAGATAGAATGAATGTTAACTTTATGCCATGGATATACAAATGACAGAGCAGTTACCTTTTCATCAATTCCATTTCCATAGAAAAGCTCAAACAAATTTCAATTAATTAAAGCGTTGAGAGCAGGAATAATTTTAATCCCAGTCTACAGGAAGTGAAATATCACCAGTTTGATTTTCTCCCCCTTAAGTTAAATTAAAAGTTTGATTGATAAAAGTAGGGTATAAATGTAATGCAGTGGGATGTGTATTAAGGATTTGACAGGAAATTAAGTGTCATACTAATTTGAGATAAATTATTAGCTGCATACAATATAAACAAAATACAGAAAGGAAGAAAATAAGATTTTTTTTCTGAATGTGAACATAAATGTCAGTAAAGAAATCCTATAAATTAATGGGAACATTCTTAATGGAATTCTTCTGGAATAAATGTGATAGTGAAATGTTATTTAAAATTTCCATCAGTGTTGTAGAACTGTCATCAGTGCACTAATATGATTTGTGTATGACAAACAGCAGTTATGTCGGGAAATTCACATCACACCGTAAACTGACCACTTTAAAACAAACACCATTCTAATGACAACAACTGCAAAGGTAAATTCAAAGTAAATTGAATAAGTGCAAAGTAAGGGATTATAAATTAGAAAACAATCACACTGAGATGGATCAAAGGACATAGTGGACAGCCCAGCATAAACTTCATGTACTAAGGTATCAAAATGGCCTAGAACTATAAAAACAGTTAGCAATTCTATGTTGCAATGTAGCAATTATAGTTAAAATAAATTAAAAAGACTAATAAAAGCATGCATCATCCAAGTCCAGTAAAGACAATTCAGAAAAAGCAAAAAAAAAAAAAAGTGTAACCAAAATACAAGTGAACTGTATTGAAGATTGACACTCCTGAACATTGAGATTGATAAGCATTTTAGCTTCTCAAGAAGAACTGAGAAAAATTAATTATTACATTGTACAAGGTACCTGTTTTTAGATAAAGACATTGAAGGTATGATTGGATCTCTCTGGAAAATTCCTACTTGAAAATAAAGGAATAAAGATCATATTATTATAAGATAATTCAGTTTGGAAGCAACCTCAGTAGGTCTCTAAGTCAAAACTCTTACACAAAACAGGTTCAACTATGAGGTCTGACCAGCTTGCTAAGGGGTTGATCCAGTTGGGTCTTTAAAGCCACTAAGGATAAGAACTGCACAACCTCTCCGGGCAGCCTATTCCAGTGCTTGACTATCCTGATCAAGAAAACCATAGAAAAGTTCGGGTTGGAAGGAACCTTTAAAGGTCATCTAGTCCACACCCCCTGCAATAATCTTCAACTAGATCAGGTGGCTCTGAGCCCTGTCCAACCTGACCTCGAACATTCCCAGGGATGACACGTCTACCCACCTCTCTGGGCAACCTGTGCCCGTGCTTCACCACCCTCATTGTAAAATATTTCCACCTTCTAGCTAGTCTAAATCTACCCTCTTTAGCTTAAAGCCATTATCCCTTGTCCTATTGCAACAGGCCTGCTAAAAAGTTAGTCCCCATCTTTCTTGTAAGTCCCCTTTAGATATTGAAAGTCTACAATAAGGTCTCCCCAGCGCCTTCTCTTCTCCAGGCTGAATAACCCCAGCTCTCTCAGCCTGTCTTCATAAGAGAGGTGCTCCAGCCCTCTAATCACTTTTGTGGCCCTCCTCTGGACCCAGTCCAACAGGTCCATCTCTTTCCTGTGCTGAGGGCTCAAGAACCAGATGCAGTACTGCAGCTGGTGTCTCACCAGCATGGAGCAGAGGGCAGAATCACCTCCCTCAACCTGCTGGTTACGCTTCTTTTGATGCAGCCCAGGATGCAGCTGGCTTTCTGGGCTGTGAGCGCACAATGTTGGCTCATGTCCAGCTTTTCATCTACCAGTACCCCCAAGTCCTTCTCGGCAGGACTGTTCTCAATCACTTCATCCCCCAGCAAGTACTGAAACTGGGAGTTGCCCCAGCCCAGGTGCAGGACTCCATACTTGCCTTGTTGAACCTCATTAGGATCACACAGGGCCACTTCTCGAGCTTGTCCAGGTTCCTCTGGATGGCACCCCATCCCTCAGGCATGTCAAGTCCAGTATCACATACCCTCTGGTGGGGCTGTCATTACCTGGTTTAAGAAGTTAACCTTAATGCATTTCAGGAGTCTCCTGGATTGCCTACAGCTCACCGTGCTACTTTTACAGCAGATGTCGGGGTGGTTCAAGTCCCCAAGCAGGACAAAAGCCTGTGATCACAATGCCTCCTGTAGCTGGAGTAAGAAGGTTTCATCAACAGGCTCCCATTGATTGGACAGCCTGCAGTAGACACCAACCACAAGGTTTCCTTTGTTGCTTGTCTCTAATTCTTACCCATAATCTTTCAACATACTCTTGGTTATTCTTCAGAGGCAGCTCTTCACACTCTATCCATTTCCTGATGTAAAGGGAAATGCCTCTAAAACTTCTTCCTCTCCTGTCCCTTCTGAGCAGTCTGTAACCATCAATAGCTGCACTACGTGTTTGTTTATTCTTCCAGTTGAACCCTCTTTCATTTCATCTTATGCCTGGCGTCTTTCATCCTCCCATCACATATCACTGCGAAGAGCCTCGCTCCGTCTTCTTGATAAGCTCCCCATAGGTACGATGGAACTGTCCTAAGGTTCCTCCAATACCACCTCTTCTCCAGTCCAAAGAAGTCCAGCTGCTTCAGCCTTGCCTCACAAGGCAAGTACTCCAGAGCTTTACCAGACTGGAAGACCTCTGATGAACAGTTTATCTATGTCTTTCTTGGGAGGTTCATAACTAAATGCAGGACTCCAAATGTGATCCAAAAATGTTGAGGAGAGGGGAATAGTCATTCCCCTCAGCCTCCTGGCTGTGATCTTATTAGTGCTTCTACCAGAGCGCACTGCTGGCTTATGTCCAGCTTGACGCCCACCAACACTCTCAGATTCACCTCACCAGAGCAGCTCCCCAGTCAGTTAGGCCCTCAACTGTATTGTTCCTGTGAGGTCTTTCTTCCCAGGTGCAGGACTTAGTATTTGTCCTTGTTGAATTTCATAAGGTTGGCTCATTCCTCTAGCCTATATCCTTCTGGTTGGCTACTCTTTGAGTATACACCCAATATGGTGTCATCCACAAAGGTAGTGAGCAAATACCCCATCACCTTGTCCAGGTTGTTGGTAAAGATGTTAAATAGGACCAGTCACAGGGTAGATTTTTCGAGTACTCAATTCGTCACTGGCATCCAGGTAGATTATAATCCATCAGCCACTACTGTCTTAACCTGGTCATCCTGTCAGTATTTTACCAAACTACCTGTCCATATGTCCAGGCCATAGTGTCCTAACTTTGATATAAGAATGTAGTGGAAGGTGGTGTTGAGAGCCTTGTTAAAAATCAAGTTAAGTGACATCCGCTGTATTCCCTTCACGTGCAAATGCAATCATTTTATTGTACAAAGCAATCAGGTTGGTCAGGCATGATTTGTCTTGGATTTACTGTTAGCAATCACCTTCTTTATGTGCCAGAAACGAGCTGCAGGAAAACATTTCCCAGGGACCAAGGTGAGGCTGACTGACCTCTAGTTACCCAAGCTCACCTTTCAGCATTTTCTGCAGACAGGTACAACGGTTGCTGTTCCTCAGTTTTCCCTGCTGTTTTTCAGGTGTCCCCTGATCTCCAAGACCTTTTATAGGTAACGTAAAGTAGATGTCTGAAAATATACATTTTATCCTGGAATAGAAACCCCTTTGATACAACATGAGCCCTATTTTAAGGAGTAAAATCCTCAGAATTAAACTTATATTTTGTTTCCCTTTTTATTTAAAATTAAAAGCCACACAAGAATCCACACACATCTCTCCCCCCCCCCCAC